>JAUCBJ010003314.1:0-58932 GCA_032718475.1 Nemertoderma westbladi
CGTATAGCCACCCTGCATAAAAGTATAAGACTACTTTTTGAAATTTTTTGTTAATACAATTTAATACTATTTATAACAAACCTAAAAAATTAGCATAAATTTGCAGCGCCACCTAGCGGTGCAGAATTATTTTCACAAAATTTCGCCTGATAGTTATGTTGCCCCATCTTTGATCTATCATATAAAAAAACTTTCATGTGATTAAATTGAAAACTGTAAATGCCTTATTTTATTGTTAACTAATATTAAATAGCAAAAAATAAATTTTTTCTGACCTGTCATAGAATAACATCTTAGGTACCTATATTCCAAATTATAGCCAAAACCAAACAATTTTGAAACGCTGAGAGTGATAAATCGAAGAGTTGTCCGAAAATGGTATACCCCCGCAATATGACGCTAAATCAAGATTGCTTTCTTCCCATTATATAACATAGTTTACCCGTCTCGATTTGAACGACGTTTGCAAGATACTGCCCATATTAGGTTGCCTGGAAGTATTATATTATAGTTGTCAAGCTAATCTATAGCAACAAATATTACACAATAAAGGTACCAGTACTGGCCGTATGGAACGCCACTAGCGCCATTCCACTTCTACTTAACCAGAGTAACTTTTTTTCATATTTTATGAATAAGTAGTTTTTTCTTTTTGGCTAGAGTAAGGAGCGATTTTTTTCTTATTGGTCAAGAGTAAGTAGTGATTTTTTCTTATTGGCTAGAGTAAGTAGCGATTTTTTCTTATTGGTCAAGAGTAAGTAGTGATTTTTTCTTATTGGCTAGAGAAAGTAGCGATTTTTTCTTATTGATCAAGAGTAATGTTAAAGAAATCTCAAAGGGGATTCTTCCTTTTGATATATTTAATCAAACTATAACATACCAAGGTAATAGTCCTAAGCACAAGCCGAAACAGAAAATAACCAAAACAATAAACCTGATTTGGCTTCCCAAGCTACTTAATACGAGTGTGGGTGATTTTACACTCAATTGTTCACCTTTCACAGAGAAATAAAGCAGTTCGTCGGACAGAACAAATGTTGAATGTGAGAATATATAATATCGCGAATGAGAAGGGAAGTTATTTGCCCTGACCTGGTAACCTTGTGCTGAATGAAGTCAGCGATATTACTGCTGCGCTACGCTTGCGACTACTGTAAACTTGCGAACCCGCTACTTTCGGATAACAGCCCAGCGTAAATTAGTCTGAGATATTTCCTCAGAGTAAATAACTAAACTATTCTCCGCTATGCAGCGTACGAAATCCTTATTTTTTATTCTAAACACTAGAGTAAACTACAATTTCTCAAACGTTCGGGGTTACGAACTAATTACTAGGTATTCCAGAATTTGTAACACTAACTAGTTACGTTAATGGGTTACACTAGAAACAGCCCAAATACCGTATTATTTGACCTAACAGCAATTAAACAAGCATAAATAGAAATAGAAACAATCCAATAGCGCCTATCTAAAACATAACAATAGAATCAAGCATTTCGGAACAATACAAACAACAATAACAATAAGCGCAGCCACAATTGCAGCATTAGCGTCAGCATCAGCCTCATTTAACGGTAGCATTAGCGTATAGCGTTAGCACTAGCGTAAACGGGCAAGGTGACCCCAAATCAATATGGCCTTTCCTACCTAACTAGCTAGCATTCAGAGACACAATCTAGGTTACCTTACCTTACAGCTTTAATGACAACCGGCCCCCGGTCTTCAACTTAAATCAGCCCAACCGCAGCCACCAGCCCCGCCAGTACTGCCGCGCATTGGATCCTCCAACTCTCCTTCCGTCGCTTCCAAATAGTGAGCCCGCGACGCCTACCCTTAGCCCAACATGCTAAAGCGGGCGGTTACCGTAACGGCGTAAAACAAGCAAAACAGTCAGACAGTTTGAAGAAACAAACGTTGATTTAGGTTTACTAGATTGCGAATTATGATCAAACAATCAGCAATCAAATCAAGAGTCAGACTAAGCAGTAATCATTATTCAAAGTCACAAATCATAGAAGAAAGCAGAAAATATTACAATCAACAGAAGTGCAAAATACAAAGATTAAATATGGCTACTATCGGGCCCATGATCAGGCGAAATCCAGGGTTCTCTCAGCTGGGTTTTCGACCAACCAGTGGGCAGAAGCGCATAATTGCCTTAACTTAATTTGGCAATTATTAAAAGCACGATTCAAACGTTAATTTAGCACAAATATTGATTTATATAGAAATGTAAACAAAATTAGCACAAATATATTATAGATTCGGTAGATATTAGAAAACGGCAAATTCATATTTTAGTTTTATAGAAGTTTGCCACCGCGAATTAATATACTAGGGTTTTATTATAAAATTTACGTAATTAAGGCTATACTGTATACAATTGAGTGAATATAAATGAACCTGTAGATTTTATTCACCCTATCTAATTATATTATCGGTTATACACCAATACGCTTATCTAGTCTGTTCTATACTGTATAATGGGTTGTTTTAGATACAACGCCATATATCGCAACAAGTAAGTAGTGATTTTTCTTATTGGCTAGAGTAAGTAGGGATTTTTTCTTATTGGACAAGAGTAAAAAATATTGTTTTTTTCTTATTGGCTGAGAGTAAGTAGCGATTATTTCTTATTGGCCTATACACATGGTGTACATAGTACTGTAGTATAGTGGGAAGTTCAGTGGTAAGTCTCAAGAAAGACAGAAATAAGTATTGTTGAAAGTACCAAGGCCTACCAGTAAACTGTACAGAGTACAAATTAAGTCTGTCCAGTGCAGCAGTGTAAAGGCTAGACCAGTAGGCAGAGTGTTGTACTGCAGTACATCACAGTATCCGTTGGCCTAATGCTGTAATGAACCCAAAAGACAGAAAGTTGCTAGATGAATTGAATATTAAGGCATCTGAAATTGTTAAACGTAACTTTAGTTCAACATTATCATACAACTTAACAGAAGTCGCAGCAACCAATGGCTGCGGTCCGGTGCCTTGTCAAGTTCTTTTAATAAAAGTACCCCTAGTAAACATAGGCCTAAACCTACCGGCATCGATATGACTCCATTCCGTTATCTGATTGATGTACTGTTTTTTTCTACTGTTTAATTATGTTGGGTCGCCATGCCCATGACAACAAAAAAAGGTTCAGCTAGTTAGGAAGGGCTATGCTATCAATGGCCTCAGATTGACAAAGCATATATCACAATAGCAGGTATTTAGCACAATTAAAACTGCGTTTTCGGAAAGTTGGGAGCTGGAATTAGTGGGTCCATATCGCTGCTGATGAGTTGTTATAAAAATTTAACTGAAACAAATTTACCTAAAGTTGAACCACTTAATGGTGTAAATATATATAATTTTTGCAAAAAACAACGCAGTAAGATAGTTTATGTTCTAATGGATATCGGCATTGGTCAGAATCAGAATGCAACTACCGGTACTAATCCTGCCGACATAGAGATTGAAACTGAAACTATACTATTAATTCCTATTCCTACTATTACTATTGTTTCTCGTAGCAATACAGGTAATCGGTGTGCTTGTGGTCGAACCAATGTAGAAATGGTGGACGAGTCAATATGTTTGATCTGTCAACAAGACGATGAACTTCAACATAATATGACCGTTGAGAATATGAAACAAAGTGATCATTGTAACAATACCTCCATGACTGGAATTATTGATGAGCCAGTCAGTTTAACACGCAAGGAGTTGGTGATTCAACGTTCCATGTATTTTCAGCGTCGAGGTAATAGTTCTAATATTGCAACTGAAATTGAAGAGGTTACTGGGTGCTATCGACGAAAATGTAGTTCCCATTGAGAGTTGTTTGCAGAGACCTCGCCGGCCTGTAGGGCCACCACCAAGACATGGGGACTTTGCTACCTGTACTGATGCTGTTGAGGTTGACATCGAGGAAGCCTACGAATATCTCCCTATGTCACATGAGTATGACAATACACTGGAACTCGATGTTGAAGTCTTAGTTGCTGATCCTATAAAAATAAATAATTCTGTATTCGATAACGTTGTTGCTTTCTTTCATAAAGAAGATTCCCTTACTTGTAATGATTCCCTTACTTGTCAACGAGAAAGGCATTGATGATCATGGAGTCACCCGTGAACTATTAACCATTTTCTGGGATGAGGTATATGTTAAAGCGACGAAGGGTTCTACTACTCTAATTACAATCATGAATCATGAAATGAATCCATTACTCTCAATCCCACGGTTCAACAACATAAACCTATCAATATCATAGTTCTCCATTAATATGAAAACAATAAAATAGGAAATGGGGTCTTCTTCCCTCAGATACTACCTAGCATTTAGGGCCACTGTTAGTACTCAGGCACTAAGGCGTATTAAAAAATGAAATACCAAATCGATTGTAGTGCTCCCAACAATATAATGTTGGAATGCACCTCCTATTAATATCACAATCCCTCTAAAGTCGTGGTTGTCTAACATCATATAATAGTTCTCCATGCCATGGTCACCATGAACTCGTACTGGCAGCCCATTTTCATTGACTGCATTTAAGAAATACTGATAAGCAACTGAGTCTTTGTAATTGTCACTCACTTCAAGTGATGTGACTAACATAATTGGATATATATCGATGGATATATTATATCCATCGATTATTCCCTGAAAAACGAATCGCCGCCAGTCTATCAATTTATGGCTGGTATCAACGTGCCACAAAAAGTTTGCTTTTTTAATGTCATTACTGCACCGAATTACAGCAGTATTGGAATGATGCTCGGTGCCCATTGAATGGAGAATATTCATGCGGTCGTGAACTCTCCAATGCTGTATATGTATACCCCTCGACCACAAAGCCCCGTTCATGTAGACTTCTCCCACATTAGGCGTCAGACCCATTATTTCCTGTATGATAGTATCTAAAATATCATCCGATATATCACTAAATCGTAGCAATCCAAAGTCAGAACGACAATGAACAACCGTGCATTTACTAACACAAAGAGCATTCGCTATTTCTGCATTTTCCTAAGATCATGCAGTTGTTTAAATGTACGTTTGTCCACATCAATTGTAGGTCGAGCTTAGGATCGCTGAAAAAAGATGAGATGAGCACTATACTAAAAAGTTTACTTGACAAGAACGTACAGACGGCTGGTACCAGTATTGTAACAATAACAGCGCAATAATTAACGAGATCCGAGGTTTAGAGCAGTACTTCGAAGATAAATTTACTTTACAAGCCGCAGAAATGAAAAATGTGAAAGAGTAGAGTAGAGGAGCCTACTTAATCATATCTCTCTTTAAACGATCTTTACTATCTGCAACAAAATCAGTTCCCCAATTCAATCGTTCCGAAAATATCTAAACGCCGGTGTATTTTAGCACATTTACATAAATCATAAACAAAATATAATGGGTCTTCTTTCTGCCAAATAGTTTTATGTTTAGACATTGACTTCTTTATATTATTATCAATTAACCCTATTAAACCCGGGGGGGGGGGGGGGGGTGGCGTCAATATGACCCATCCCGTGGCTTTTTTATTATAATTCTGAAACAAACGCAGTTGGGAATCTGAAATTTATGACTTTTCCTAAAATTCTATTGTCTTCCTAGTAGTGAAAACCGTTTTAAAAAATATTGGGTAGTTTTTGAGTTATAGCACCATTTTTTAACCCTACTTTTGGCACTTTTTTTTGAGACGTTTTTTGAAAATTACATTTCATTAAATATTAATTGTCACATCTCTATTTTTGATTTACACCGGTTTTTTGGTGTTCGCAATTGGATGGAATTCATATAAATTGATTTAGAAATCTCAAACTTGTTTTTCTCTGCGGGTGCCAAATTTTGGTGCTAGCACCAAATTTTGAAATATGTCAATTTTGTAAATTGATTGTTTGAAACTTGTTTTTTACGCAATTGGGGTTTTTTGGGGTTCTGGTTTCGATGAAATATATACGAGTTGCACCAAGCGTATCAAACTTGTATTTTTCGGTGCTTTGTGCAAATTTTGGTGCTAGCACGAAATTTTGAAAATCAATTCAATAGATAAAATTGCTTGTGACAATTTATTTCTTTCGTTTTAGAGGTTTATGGCTGTTCTGAATTCAATGGAATATATAATTATCGAACTAGACATCTCAAACTTGTATTTTTCGGAAGTGGGTGCAAAATGTGGTGCTGGCACCAAATTTTGAAAACCATCAAATATAGCATTTGATTATGTCACCTTGTTTCTTGCGGTATACGGGTTTGTTAGGGTTCGGAATTCAATGGAATCAGTAAAAATTTCATAAGAGTTTTTAAACTTGTATTTTTCGCCGGTGGGTGAAAATTGTTGTGCCAGCACCAAATTTTGGAAAATGAGTAAATTGATCAGTAGATAATATCATCTTGTTTCTTGCGTTATACGGGTTTATGAGGGTCCTGAATCCGATGGAATCAATAAAAACAGCACTGGAGATCGCAAACTTGTACTTTTTGGTGATGGTACGAAATTTGGTGCTAGCACCAAAATTTGCCAAATTACGCCGAAAAATACAATTAGCAATGATCTGGCATATTTGAAATGTATTCCATTAGAATCAGCGCCCTAGAAAACCTGAAAATGTGAATTTATAGCATCGTATAAGTGAATTAAAAATTTTGTGTTCTAACTGAAAAGTGCTGGCTACTTGTTTTTTTCAATTTTTTCCTACGCAGAGACGACTAAACAGCCATTTATGGTAATCATATCATTTTTAAATATTTTGCAATGTATTGTGCGCCCCAGAAAACCTGTATTGAAAAACAATTAACCGAAAAATGTAACTTTCAAATTTTGTGAAAATTGTGCACTACTTGTAATTTTGGTGCTGCAATATTACCACCCCAGTACATTCTTTCGAAATTTTTTTTTTCGGTCGGATCCAGACTAGTGATACCTACGTACAAACAAAAAAATCAGACGTTTTCGTTAATATTTGTAGATTTTAGAGGGAGGGGTCAATATGACCCCCCCCCCCGGTATTTGTACAGCATTTTATAGCCCGGTACTAATAGGGTTAAGGGTTTCACTTCTGCAATACCAAATTCTACTAAACACATGGTATTTCGCGTAGTATTTCTTACGTTTAGCAAAATTTTAACTGTTTCATAAAAATACAGTTAACCTCACGCACGTTATACTTTACTATCCACGTATCACTGGAATAGAGTATATTAGACATTATAGCACTATCAAAAAAAAACAGCAGCTTGTTCTAGTGGTGACATTACTGTGCTTCCGATTAGGGAGCCCGGGTTCGATCCCTAGATGGGGCAGCACTGTTTGGGCACAGTGCTTTAAATGTTGCAGCCTAGCCCATAGCCCAACCCCGGCTTTCATCCTTCAGTGGTCGATAAATGGGAACCAAGGCAACTTGGGAAACAGAGTGGAAGGGTTTACTGTGGAAGATCACCCATGGTGGTGAATAGGCATTCCTTGGCTTAACGAGCCTAAAAGATTCTCCCATTCAAAAATAGCTTTTTTTAAAATCTAAATGGTATATTAGAATTTACAGCACAAAATGTAGCAAATTTCCTATCTCGTTTTGCACATTCTCTTAAATGTAACTGAATAACTTCTAAGAGTCCCAACTTGGGTGAAAATAGCACCTAAGTAAACATAATTAATGATCAGCATTATCTGCTGTTAAGTCGTTAAAAGCAAACAGTCCCTTGTCGTCCTTGTCGTCCGTTTATTACCATAAATTTAGTTTTACGCTTACTAATCCCGTGTATCCCGTGTGATCTACAAAAATCAATCAAAATTTTAATTCAATAAATATATCTATCTATCTATGCATAGATATATGATATATATTGATATATGATATATATATATCTATATGGGTGTTTTTAAATTATATCTCATGTGGCGGTCCAGATCGGTCCAGTTCGGTCTAGATCGTTTAGAGTTTACTACAATTATTTCCTTTTTGTTTCGTGACGTCTTGTTTCATTTCCTTTTTGTATCTTTATAACCTAATTTATATAACTTTTAATATATATATTTATTTTTAATTTAATAACTTTTAATAATTAATTTTAACACACAACGCTTTGTTGTAATAAAGAAATATAATTGTCATAACCTAATTTAAATTATTTGTAATTTTTCTATTTTTATTTTTACAATATAATTGTTCACATAACAGCAACAACAAATGATCGGAACTTTCCTTGCAGGGTTTGCTAATCACAACTGTTTGGACCCTATATACGCTGAAGGAAGAACCATCCAAACACACATTGACGCCTCTGCAACTGGTGACATTCTTTATATGTATTCAAGTAATGGTCTTATCTGTAGGAACACTGACCAGACTAGTGACGTACAATGCAGCGATTACGAGATACGTTTCTGCTGCCCTGGTATGTTTATTTTATATTATTGTGACGAAACCAAATAGCTGAAAGTGTGAAATTATTTATTTGAACAATTTTATATATAAATTATTTATGTAGGATTAGGTCCATATTTGTCCCACATTTAGATTTGTATAACTATATAAATCGCCTTTCCAATACAAATTTAATTTAAACAGACTAACATTTCACGTTTCTTGGTAATTCTCATTTCTTGCTTGGCTCTCCGTATGTTTCTGTCACGTTTCTTTGTAATTCTCATTTCTTGCTTGGCTCTCCGTATGTTTCTTTCACTTTTCTCGGTATTTCTCATTTCTTGCTTGGCTCTCCGTATGTTTCTTTCACTTTTCTCGGTAATTCTCATTTCTTGCTTGGCTCTCCGTATGTTTCTTTCACTTTTCTCGGTAATTCTCATTTCTTGCTTGGCTCTCCGTATGTTTCTTTCACGTTTCTTGGTAATTATCATTTCTTGCTTGGCTCTCCGTATGTTTTTTTTCACTTTTCTCGGTAATTCTCATTTCTTGCTTGGCTCTCCGTATGTTTCTTTCACTTTTCTCGGTAATTCTCATTTCTTGCTTGGCTCTCCGTATGTTTCTTTCACTTTTCTCGGTAATTCTCATTTCTTGCTTGGCTCTCCGTATGTTTCTTTCACGTTTCTTGGTAATTATCATTTCTTGCTTGGTTCTTCGTATGTTTCTTTCACTTTTCTTGGTAATTCTCATTTCTTGCTTGGCTCTCCGTATGTTTCTTTCACTTTTCTCGGTAATTCTCATTTCTTGCTTGGCTCTCCGTATGTTTCTTTCACGTTTCTTGGTAATTCTCATTTCTTGCTTGGCTCTCCTTATGTTTTTTTCACGTTTCTTGGTAATTCTCATTTCTTGCTTGGTTCTCCGTATGTTTCTTTCACTTTTCTCGGTAATTCTCATTTCTTGCTTGGCTCTCCGTATGTTTCTTTCACTTTTCTCGGTAATTCTCATTTCTTGCTTGGCTCTCCGTATGTTTCTTTCACGTTTCTTGGTAATTATCATTTCTTGCTTGGCTCTCCGTATGTTTTTTTCACTTTTCTCGGTAATTCTCATTTCTTGCTTGGCTCTCCGTATGTTTCTTTCACTTTTCTGGGCAATTCTCATTTATTGCTTGGCTCTCCGTATGTTTCTTTCACTTTTCTCGGTAATTCTCATTTCTTGCTTGGCTCTCCTTATGTTTCTTTCACGTTTCTTGGTAATTCTCATTTCTTGCTTGGCTGTCCGTACTTGGTAATTCTCATTTCTTGCTTGTCTCTGTATGTTTATTTTATGTTTCTCGGTAATTCTCACTTCTTACTTGTCTCTCCGTATGTTTCTTTCACTTTTCTCGGTAATTCTCATTTCTTGCTTGGCTCTCCGTATGTTTCTTTCACTTTTCTCGGTAATTCTCATTTCTTGCTTGGCTCTCCGTAAGTTTCTTTCACTTTTCTCGGTAATTCTCATTTCTTGCTTGGCTCTCCGTATGTTTCTTTCACGTTTCTTGGTAATTATCATTTCTTGCTTGGCTTTCCGTATGTTTCTTTCACTTTTCTCGGTAATTCTCATTTCTTGCTTGGCTCTCCGTATGTTTCTTTCACGTTTCTTGGTAATTCTCAGTTTTTTCTTGTCTCTCCGTATATATCTTTCATGTTTCTTGGTAATTCTCATTTCTTGCTTGGCTCTCCGTATGTTTCTTTCACTTTTCTCGGTAATTCTCATTTCTTGCTTGGCTCTCCGTATGTTTCTTTCACTTTTCTCGGTAATTCTCATTTCTTGCTTGGCTCTCCGTATGTTTCTTTCACGTTTCTTGGTAATTATCATTTCTTGCTTGGCTTTCCGTATGTTTCTTTCACTTTTCTCGGTAATTATCATTTCTTGCTTGGCTCTCCGTATGTTTCTTTCACGTTTCTTGGTAATTCTCAGTTTTTTCTTGTCTCTCCGTATATATCTTTCATGTTTCTTGGTAATTCTCATTTCTTGCTTGGCTCTCCGTAGGTTTCTTTCACTTTTCTCGGTAATTCTCATTTCTTGCTTGGCTCTCCGTAGGTTTCTTTCACGTTTCTTGGTAATTCTCATTTTTTTCTTGTCTTTCCGTATATATCTTTCATGTTTCTTGGTAATTCTCATTTCTTGCTTGTCTCTCCGTATGTTTCTTTCACGTTTCTTGGTAGTTCTCATTTCTTGTTTGGCTCTCCATATGTTTCTTTCACTTTTCTCGGTAATTCTCATTTCTTGCTTGGTTGTCCGTATGTTTCTTTCACGTTTCTTGGTAATTATCATTTCTTGTTTGGCTCTCCGTATGTATTTTTCACTTTTCTCGGTAATTCCCATTTCTTGCTTGGCTCTCCGTATGTTTCTTTCACTTTTCTCGGCAATTCTCATTTCTTGCGTGGCTCTCCGTATGTTTCTTTCATGTTTCTTGGTAATTCTCATTTCTTGCTTGGCTCTCCGTATGTTTCTTTCACGTTTCTTGGTAATTCTCATTTCTTGTTTGGCTCTCCATATGTTTCTTTCACTTTTCTAGGTAATTCTCATTTCTTGCTTGGTTCTCCGTATGTTTCTTTCACGTTTCTTGGTAATTCTCATTTCTTGTTTGGCTCTCCGTCTCCGTATGTATTTTTCACTTTTCTCGGTAATTCCCATTTCTTGCTTGGCTCTCCGTATGTTTCTTTCACTTTTCTCGGTAATTCTCATTTCTTGCGTGGCTCTCCGTATGTTTCTGTCACGTTTCTTTGTAATTCTCATTTCTTGCTTGGCTCTCCGTATGTTTCTTTCACTTTTCTCGGTAATTCTCATTTCTTGCTTGGCTCTCCGTATGTTTCTTTCAAGTTTCTTGGTATTTCTCAATTTTTTCTTGTCTCTCCGTATGTATCTTTCATGTTTCTTGGTAATTCTCATTTCTTGCTTGGCTCTCCGTATGTTTCTTTCACTTTTCTCGGTAATTCTCATTTCTTGCTTGGCTCTCCGTATGTTTCTTTCAAGTTTCTTGGTATTTCTCAATTTTTTCTTGTCTCTCCGTATGTATCTTTCATGTTTCTTGGTAATTCTCATTTCTTGCTTGGCTCTCCGTATGTTTCTTTCTCTTTTCTCGGTAATTCTCATTTCTTGCTTGGCTCTCCATATGTTTCTTTCACGTTTCTTGGTCATGCTCATTTCTTGCTTGTCTCTCCGTATGTTTCTTTCATGTTTCTTGGTAATTATCATTTCTTGCTTGGCTTTCCGTATGTTTCTTTCACTTTTCTCGGTAATTCTCATTTCTTGCTTGGCTCTCCGTATGTTCCTTTCACGTTTTTTGGTAATTCTCATTTCTTGCTTGGCTCTCCGTATGTTTCATTCACTTTTCTCGGCAATTCTCATTTCTTACTTCGCTCTCCGTATGTTTGTTTCACTTTTCTCGGTAATTCTCATTTCTTGCTTGGCTCTCCGTATGTTTCTTTCACTTTTCTCGGTAATTCTCATTTCTTGCTTGGTTCTCCGTATGTTTCTTTCACGTTTCTTGGTAATTATCATTTCTTGTTTGGCTCTCCGTATGTATTTTTCACTTTTCTCGGTAATTCCCATTTCTTGCTTGGCTCTCCGTATGTTTCTTTCACTTTTCTCGGTAATTCTCATTTCTTGCTTGGCTCTCCGTATGTTTCTTTCACGTTTCTTGGTAATTATCATTTCTTGCTTGGCTTTCCGTATGTTTCTTTCACTTTTCTCGGTAATTATCATTTCTTGCTTGGCTCTCCGTATGTTTCTTTCACGTTTCTTGGTAATTCTCAGTTTTTTCTTGTCTCTCCGTATATATCTTTCATGTTTCTTGGTAATTCTCATTTCTTGCTTGGCTCTCCGTAGGTTTCTTTCACTTTTCTCGGTAATTCTCATTTCTTGCTTGGCTCTCCGTAGGTTTCTTTCACGTTTCTTGGTAATTCTCATTTTTTTCTTGTCTTTCCGTATATATCTTTCATGTTTCTTGGTAATTCTCATTTCTTGCTTGTCTCTCCGTATGTTTCTTTCACGTTTCTTGGTAGTTCTCATTTCTTGTTTGGCTCTCCATATGTTTCTTTCACTTTTCTCGGTAATTCTCATTTCTTGCTTGGTTCTCCGTATGTTTCTTTCACGTTTCTTGGTAATTATCATTTCTTGTTTGGCTCTCCGTATGTATTTTTCACTTTTCTCGGTAATTCCCATTTCTTGCTTGGCTCTCCGTATGTTTCTTTCACTTTTCTCGGCAATTCTCATTTCTTGCGTGGCTCTCCGTATGTTTCTTTCATGTTTCTTGGTAATTCTCATTTCTTGCTTGGCTCTCCGTATGTTTCTTTCACGTTTCTTGGTAATTCTCATTTCTTGTTTGGCTCTCCATATGTTTCTTTCACTTTTCTAGGTAATTCTCATTTCTTGCTTGGTTCTCCGTATGTTTCTTTCACGTTTCTTGGTAATTCTCATTTCTTGTTTGGCTCTCCGTCTCCGTATGTATTTTTCACTTTTCTCGGTAATTCCCATTTCTTGCTTGGCTCTCCGTATGTTTCTTTCACTTTTCTCGGTAATTCTCATTTCTTGCGTGGCTCTCCGTATGTTTCTGTCACGTTTCTTTGTAATTCTCATTTCTTGCTTGGCTCTCCGTATGTTTCTTTCACTTTTCTCGGTAATTCTCATTTCTTGCTTGGCTCTCCGTATGTTTCTTTCAAGTTTCTTGGTATTTCTCAATTTTTTCTTGTCTCTCCGTATGTATCTTTCATGTTTCTTGGTAATTCTCATTTCTTGCTTGGCTCTCCGTATGTTTCTTTCACTTTTCTCGGTAATTCTCATTTCTTGCTTGGCTCTCCGTATGTTTCTTTCAAGTTTCTTGGTATTTCTCAATTTTTTCTTGTCTCTCCGTATGTATCTTTCATGTTTCTTGGTAATTCTCATTTCTTGCTTGGCTCTCCGTATGTTTCTTTCTCTTTTCTCGGTAATTCTCATTTCTTGCTTGGCTCTCCATATGTTTCTTTCACGTTTCTTGGTCATGCTCATTTCTTGCTTGTCTCTCCGTATGTTTCTTTCATGTTTCTTGGTAATTATCATTTCTTGCTTGGCTCTCCGTATGTTTCTTTCTCTTTTCTCGGTAATTCTCATTTCTTGCTTGGCTCTCCATATGTTTCTTTCACGTTTCTTGGTCATGCTCATTTCTTGCTTGTCTCTCCGTATGTTTCTTTCATGTTTCTCGGTAATTCTCATTTCTTGCTTGGCTCTCCGTATGTTCCTTTCACGTTTTTTGGTAATTCTCATTTCTTGCTTGGCTCTCCGTATGTTTCTTTCACTTTTCTCGGCAATTCTCATTTCTTGCTTGGCTCTCCGTATGTTTCATTCACTTTTCTCGGCAATTCTCATTTCTTACTTCGCTCTCCGTATGTTTGTTTCACTTTTCTCGGTAATTCTCATTTCTTGCTTGGCTCTCCGTATGTTCCTTTCACGTTTTTTGGTAATTCTCATTTCTTGCTTGGCTCTCCGTATGTTTCTTTCACTTTTCTCGGCAATTCTCATTTCTTGCTTGGCTCTCCGTATGTTTCTTTCACGTTTCTTGGTAATTCTAATTTCTTGCTTGTCTCTCCGTATGTTTCTTTCACGTTTCTCGGTAATTCTCGTGACTTGCTTGGCTCTCCGTATGTTTCTTTCACCTTTCTTGGTAATTCTCATTTCTTGCTTGGCTCTCCGTATGTTTCTTTCACTTTTCTCGGTAATTCTCATTTCTTGCTTGGCTCTCCTTATGTTTCTTTCACGTTTCTTGGTAATTCTAATTTCTTGCTTGTATCTTCGTATGTTTCTTTCACTTTTCTCGGTAATTCTCATTTCTTGCTTGGCTCTCCATATGTTTCTTTCACGTTTCTTGGTAATTCTCATTTCTTGCTTGGCTCTCCGTATGTTTGTTTCAATTTTCTCGGTATTTCTCATTTCTTGCTTGGCTCTCCGTATGTTTCTTTCACGTTTCTTGGTAATTCTCATTTCTTGCTTGTCTTTCCGTATGTTTCTTTCACTTTTCTGGGTAATTCTCATTTATTGCTTGGCTCTCCGTATGTTTCTTTCACTTTTCTTGGTAATTCTCATTTCTTGCTTGGCTCTCTGTATGTTTCTTTCACGTTTCTTGGTAATTCTCATTTCTTGCTTGGCTGTCCGTACTTGGTAATTCTCATTTCTTGCTTGTCTCTGTATGTTTATTTTGTGTTTCTTGGTAATTCTCACTTCTTACTTGTCTCTCCGTATGTTTCTTTCACTTTTCTCGGTAATTCTCATTTCTTGCTTGGCTCTCCGTATGTTTCTTTCACTTTTCTCGGTAATTCTCATTTCTTGCTTGGCTCTCTGTATGTTTCTTTCACGTTTCTTGGTAATTCTCATTTCTTGCTTGGCTGTCCGTACTTGGTAATTCTCATTTCTTGCTTGTCTCTGTATGTTTATTTTGTGTTTCTTGGTAATTCTCACTTCTTACTTGTCTCTCCGTATGTTCCTTTCACGTTTTTTGGTAATTCTCATTTCTTGCTTGGCTCTCCGTATGTTTCATTCACTTTTCTCGGCAATTCTCATTTCTTACTTCGCTCTCCGTATGTTTGTTTCACTTTTCTCGGTAATTCTCATTTCTTGCTTGGCTCTCCGTATGTTTCTTTCACGTTTCTTGGTAATTCTCATTTCTTGCTTGTCTCTCCGTATGTTTCTTTCACGTTTCTCGGTAATTCCCGTGACTTGCTTGGCTCTCCGTATGTTTCTTTCACCTTTCTTGGTAATTCTCATTTCTTGCTTGGCTCTCCGTATGTTTCTTTCACTTTTCTCGGTAATTCTCATTTCTTGCTTGGCTCTCCTTATGTTTCTTTCACTTTTCTCGGTAATTCTCATTTCTTGCTTGGCTCTCCTTATGTTTCTTTAACGTTTCTTGGTAATTCTAATTTCTTGCTTGTATCTTCGTATGTTTCTTTCACTTTTCTCGGTAATTCTCATTTCTTGCTTGGCTCTCCGTATGTTTCTTTCACGTTTCTTGGTAATTCTCATTTCTTGCTTGGCTCTCCGTATGTTTGTTTCACTTTTCTCGGTATTTCTCATTTCTTGCTTGGCTCTCCGTATGTTTCTTTCACGTTTCTTGGTAATTCTCATTTCTTGCTTGTCTTTCCGTATGTTTCTTTCACTTTTCTGGGTAATTCTCATTTATTGCTTGGCTCTCCGTATGTTTCTTTCACTTTTCTTGGTAATTCTCATTTCTTGCTTGGCTCTCTGTATGTTTCTTTCACGTTTCTTGGTAATTCTCATTTCTTGCTTGGCTGTCCGTACTTGGTAATTCTCATTTCTTGCTTGTCTCTGTATGTTTATTTTGTGTTTCTTGGTAATTCTCACTTCTTACTTGTCTCTCCGTATGTTTCTTTCACTTTTCTCGGTAATTCTCATTTCTTGCTTGGCTCTCCGTATGTTTCTTTCACCTTTCTTGGTAATTCTCATTTCTTGGTTGGCTCTCCGTATGTTTCTTTCACGTTTCTTGGTAATTCTCATTTCTTGTTTGGCTCTCCATATGTTTCTTTCACTTTTCTCGGTAATTCTCATTTCTTGCTTGGTTCTCCGTATGTTTCTTTCACGTTTCTTGGTAATTATCATTTCTTGTTTGGCTCTCCGTATGTATTTTTCACTTTTCTCGGTAATTCCCATTTCTTGCTTGGCTCTCCGTATGTTTCTTTCACGTTTCTTGGTAATTATCATTTCTTGCTTGTCTCTCCGTATGTTTCTTTCACGTTTCTTGGTAATTCTCATTTCTTGTTTGGCTCTCCATATGTTTCTTTCACTTTTCTCGGTAATTCTCATTTCTTGCTTGGTTCTCCGTATGTTTCTTTCACGTTTCTTGGTAATTATCATTTCTTGTTTGGCTCTCCGTATGTATTTTTCACTTTTCTCGGTAATTCCCATTTCTTGCTTGGCTCTCCGTATGTTTCTTTCACTTTTCTCGGTAATTCTCATTTCTTGCGTGGCTCTCCATATGTTTCTGTCACGTTTCTTTGTAATTCTCATTTTTTTCTTGGCTCTCCGTATGTTTCTTTCACTTTTCTCGGTAATTCTCATTTCTTGCTTGGTTCTCCGTATGTTTCTTTCAAGTTTCTTGGTATTTCTCAATTTTTTCTTGTCTCTCCGTATGTATCTTTCATGTTTCTTGGTAATTCTCATTTCTTGCTTGGCTCTCCGTATGTTTCTTTCACTTTTCTCGGTAATTCTCATTTCTTGCTTGGCTCTCCGTATGTTTCTTTCAAGTTTCTTGGTATTTCTCAATTTTTTCTTGTCTCTCCGTATGTATCTTTCATGTTTCTTTGTAATTCTCATTTCTTGCTTGGCTCTTCGTATGTTTCTTTCACGTTTCTTGGTCATGCTCATTTCTTGCTTGTCTCTCCGTATGTTTCTTACATGTTTCTTGGTAATTATCATTTCTTGCTTGGCTTTCCGTATGTTTTTTTCACTTTTCTCGGTAATTCTCATTTCTTGCTTGGCTCTCCGTATGTTCCTTTCACGTTTTTTGGTAATTCTCATTTCTTGCTTGGCTCTCCGTATGTTTCTTTCACTTTTCTCGGCAATTCTCATTTCTTGCTTCGCTCTCCGTATGTTTGTTTCACTTTTCTCGGTAATTCTCATTTCTTGCTTGGCTCTCCGTATGTTCCTTTCACGTTTTTTGGTAATTCTCATTTCTTGCTTGGCTCTCCGTATGTTTCTTTCACTTTTCTCGGCAATTCTCATTTCTTGCTTCGCTCTCCGTATGTTTGTTTCACTTTTCTCGGTAATTCTCATTTCTTGCTTGGCTCTCCGTATGTTTCTTTCACGTTTCTTGGTAATTCTCATTTCTTGCTTGTCTCTCCGTATGTTTCTTTCACGTTTCTCGGTAATTCCCGTGACTTGCTTGGCTCTCCGTATGTTTCTTTCACCTTTCTTGGTAATTCTCATTTCTTGCTTGGCTCTCCGTATGTTTCTTTCACCTTTCTTGGTAATTCTCATTTCTTGCTTGGCTCTCCGTATGTTTCTTTCACTTTTCTCGGTAATTCTCATTTCTTGCTTGGCTCTCCGTATGTTTCTTTCACCTTTCTTGGTAATTCTCATTTCTTGCTTGGCTCTCCGTATGTTTCTTTCACTTTTCTTGGTAATTCTCATTTCTTGCTTGGCTCTCCGTATGTTTCTTTCACCTTTCTTGGTAATTCTCATTTCTTGCTTGGCTCTCCGTATGTTTCTTTCACTTTTCTCGGTAATTCTCATTTCTTGCTTGGCTCTCCGTATGTTTCTTTCAAATTTCTTGGTATTTCTCAATTTTTTCTTGTCTCTCCGTATGTATCTTTCATGTTTCTTTGTAATTCTCATTTCTTGCTTGGCTCTTCGTATGTTTCTTTCACTTTTCTCGGTAATTCTCATTTCTTGCTTGGCTCTCCATATGTTTCTTTCACGTTTCTTGGTCATGCTCATTTCTTGCTTGTCTCTCCGTATGTTTCTTTCATGTTTCTTGGTAATTATCATTTCTTGCTTGGCTTTCCGTATGTTTTTTTTCACTTTTCTCGGTAATTCTCATTTCTTGCTTGGCTCTCCGTATGTTCCTTTCACGTTTTTTGGTAATTCTCATTTCTTGCTTGGCTCTCCTTATGTTTCTTTCACTTTTCTCGGCAATTCTCATTTCTTGCTTCGCTCTCCGTATGTTTGTTTCACTTTTCTCGGTAATTCTCATTTCTTGCTTGGCTCTCCGTATGTTTCTTTCACGTTTCTTGGTAATTCTCATTTCTTGCTTGTCTCTCCGTATGTTTCTTTCACGTTTCTCGGTAATTCTCATTTCTTGCTTGGCTCTCCTTATGTTTCTTTCACTTTTCTTGGTAATTCTCATTTCTTGCTTGTATCTCCGTATGTTTCTTTCACGTTTCTTGGTAATTCTAATTTCTTGCTTGGTTCTCCGTATGTTTGTTTCACTTTTCTCGGTATTTCTCATTTCTTGCTTGGCTCTCCGTATGTTTCTTTCACGTTTCTTGGTAATTCTCATTTCTTGCTTGTCTCTCCGTATGTTTCTTTCACTTTTCTCGGTAATTCTCTTTTCTTGCTTGGCTCTCCGTATGTTTCTTCCATGTTTCTTGGTAATTCTCATTTCTTGCTTGGCTCTCCGTATGTTTCTTTCACTTTTCTCGGTAATTCTCATTTCTTGCTTGGCTCTCCTTATGTTTCTTTCACTTTTCTTGGTAATTCTCATTTCTTGCTTGTATCTCCGTATGTTTCTTTCACGTTTCTTGGTAATTCTAATTTCTTGCTTGGTTCTCCGTATGTTTGTTTCACTTTTCTCGGTATTTCTCATTTCTTGCTTGGCTCTCCGTATGTTTCTTTCACGTTTCTTGGTAATTCTCATTTCTTGCTTGTCTCTCCGTATGTTTCTTTCACTTTTCTCGGTAATTCTCTTTTCTTGCTTGGCTCTCCGTATGTTTCTTCCACGTTTCTTGGTAATTCTCATTTCTTGCTTGGCTCTCCGTATGTTTCTTTCACGTTTCTTAAGATAAGATGAATATAATAATAATAACTTTGTTTATAGATCTATTTGTTGTGTTCATCTAAAAAAGTTATTTTCAATTCCAGAACTTATTTGCAACAGATCCTTATATACAGTATGTACTCTCCGATATTGTTAATGTAGATATTTAGTCTAGTATGCATTTTTGTATTATTCAAACTGAAGGATGAATGTTATTCCGGAAAATCATCAAATCAAGACCAAAACTTCATTTTGAAACAAATAAAGTAACTCCTAGAAGAAAAATATTGAGTGGAACTATTTGAGTGGAAATATTTTCCCACTACTAAATGCGGCAGGGCGATATAATGATATTTCCCAATTTAATATCGATGTGCGACATTCCAGTATTGCCCTACGCCATACGTTTATGATGTACGGTATGTCGAGTATGTCACAGCATGACGTCAATTCAATTTAAACTATAATAAATTATTTAATAATTCCACCCCCCCCCCCCCCCCCCCATTCATAACCCGAGATATTATTACCATCCACTGCGTCATTTAGTGTCGAATGAGATACATTATAATATGTTGCCATTATTTCTAACTCCGATGTAAGTTTGAGAGGTTTTGTGGATCTCAACAATACTAGTCACCGGGTAGTGGATCAGGGAGTGGTTGGATAATGCAAGAAAGAGATAAGGAAAAAAGAACAAGTTGGGGTTGAATCATCAATTTATTCTAACTGTTCTAGTTCTTTTTACACCGTATATCACATTGTACTTATCACACTGATTCCAAATATATGGGACTCCCCAATACGCCAATATAAATAGAATAATGTATATACAATAAATGGGTTTTTTAACAATATTAATAAGCCTAAGGTACGAATTATTTAATCAGTCAGAATACTTTAGTTAGATTTTAACCCCCCAGAACTAAGTTTGAAACCCGTCTGTCCAGTCAGTCTGTGTCCATCATAAGTCAGTCGGTAGGCGGTCGGGTCTATCCTTCGCTTTGCCTAGTGTCAGCATAGCCCGAATCTTTTTCAGATTCGTGCTACGCTAACCGGCTCCGCTGGGGTGTCCGTTGGGTGTCTCTCGGTCGGCGAGAGAATGCAGCAGTGATGCTGCATATCACTCCGTCTGGTCGGTAATACATGGACCCTTCATCGTACCACTCGCCCCTCACAATCCCTTTCGGGGTTGGTCCTAAGGCAAGTCAAGCAGCTTAACCCTCTATTGCAAGATATATGCTAAAATTAATGTTTGATGAATAGCTGCTACAGATATTCAGATAAAATGTTTATGTCACGCCACCTAATTGAATAACATTCAATTGAGAGGTGTTGAACACGATTATAGATACTTTGGAGCCATTCCTAATAAATGAGTCCTTTACATGCATTGATAATTACACAATATAGGACAAAACAAAAACCTTTTCCCACAACAACATTTTTTTATGTTTGTCCTATCATCTAAGAGTGTTAATACTTGAAAACATTAAAAAAATACTTGATTTGACTCAAGCCATATGCCAAAATGTATTTGTAGCACATGAGCTACAATATGTGATTAGTTGACATAAAAATCTATCCGGGGAATTTAAAATTCCGGATTCACAGTCATTATTTTCCACTGTTCTGTACTAGTTTGCTTTACAGCATTGTGTACTATTACTGCAATAACTAATTATCATTTTTGATATAAATTCTTATAATATTTTGATATTTTCTTTTAACCATCATTTAATGACTGTCAGGTAATTTGTCAATAAATTTAATGGAGATTCAACCGCGAGTGCATTTTATAAAAGGAAGACCCGCAATAATGACCCAATCTATATTAGAAATTTATCGTATTATTCAAGTGATAGTGAATTGCCCAGTGGCGGGGAATGCAATGAATCCGAATATCAAGGTTCAAGTAGCGGTTAATCAGATTTGGTAACTGGAGATCACGAATTTGATGGTGATTTTAATTTTTGCCGACTACATCATCGGGTTTGGCTAACAAATTAGATACTATCAACGAAAATGACATACAGGAAACATCTTCAATCGACATCCCGCAAAGAGAAAGTGCTGAATTAAATTTAGATGATAATGCGATTGATGAAGAGCTACCTCCATTGTTTGAAGATGTTGCTGTAGAGGTTGAGGTAGAATCGGTCCCTTCTAATACACCCCTTATTATTTGTTCCACGAATGAGACGTCCAGAAAATCATACCCGAAATGTGTACGTAAGACTTTGTTAGATTCTCATCCTGTTCTATTGCACGATTCACGTTCCACTGAGAAGACGGATTGTCAATGACAAGGCCAATCCTAAATCTGAGACTGCTCTGGCTAAGAATATTCCTAAATCCAAGACTGTTGGGCAAAAAACTAAATCGAAATCTTCTAAAAACACTGCGTCGACTACTAAACACAATGAACAGGTTAATCAGTCCACGAGTGGAACAGGGGGAGGTTTAGCCTGGAAAGAAGGAAACCTAATAAAAGACTCGAGTCAATTGGAATTTCTTGGGAATTCTGAACTGGGTGAGGAATATCTGGACCTGAAAACTCCTTCAAATATTTTTCAAATTATTCAATCAAACTTGTAATCCGTTCAGAAAAATGCAAATATACCTTTGAGTCTCACAGAAGTGGAAACTGAACAATTCATTGGAACAACGATATTGATGTCAATTATCCGTTTGCCAAGTACGAGAGACTACTGGTTTAAGAATCTTCGCATTTCGCTAATTGCTAATATACTGACTGTTAATCGATGGGAGGATATTAAGCACAACCTTCACTTTAATGATAACTCACAAATTGACAAAGATAATATAGACCAACTTCTCAAGTTCCACCCAATTATAGAATCAGTTCAGAAAACGTTTCCTGCGCTTCCTAATGAATCTGAATTATCCTTTGACGAACAAGTAATACCATTCAAGGGCCGAAGTACTTTGAAGAAGTACCATCCGAAGAAACCACATAAATGGGGATATGTAATGTATGTTCTTTGTGGGAGTTCCAGAATGGCCTATGTATTAGAGTTTAGTACAGGACAAGTTACGATGGCTCCTGATGAGCCAAACATAGGGACCAGCTCCAGTTAATATGGCTCCTGATGAGCCAAACATATGGGCCAGCTCCAGTTACTATGGCTCCTGATGAGCCAAACAATGAGATGAAGAAGAGAGGATCTTATGATGAACGGGTTTGTACCATTGATGGGCAAGAACTTAGTTGTGTCAAGTGGCATGACAACAAGTTAGTCTATCTTTTGTCCACCTTCGTTTGAAGCCAACCATTGTTAACATTGGGTTAGCCTTATGTTCCACCAGCAAATCAACTGTAACAAAGAGAGGTCACCCTAGTGGAAGCTCACTT
Organism: Nemertoderma westbladi; assembly: GCA_032718475.1. NCBI lineage: Eukaryota > Metazoa > Xenacoelomorpha > Nemertodermatida > Nemertodermatidae > Nemertoderma > Nemertoderma westbladi. The sequence continues at coordinate 22,233 of JAUCBJ010003314.1, forward strand.
GAACCTGTTCTCAAAAGAAAGAAGAGGGGACCAGCTCTTTGTCTGCCTCCAAAAGAAGTTCGGTTAGTCTTTGTTGATCATTGGGCAGTATTGGATGAAGAGAAGAAGAGCCGTGGACGTTGCAAGCTTCCAGGATGTTCTCAGTTCACCCCCTTGATATGTTTGAAGTGTCACGTTCATTTGTGTCTAAACATGTCTCGCAATTGTTTCCTCAAATTCCACACAGATTAATCAGTTTGATCCTTCGATCCAATTGTGGACTTTATTATTATTCGTCTTTTATATATAACTACAACTGGTGAATAAATAAAGATTAATAAATAATTGTAGCAAATATACTACTACTACTACTAAATCGAGCGAACTTGGACAGTGGAAATGACATCCTTCCAGGCTTCCCGATTCTCCATAGTTGTCGCAATTTCGTTTCTCCCAAGTTCAGTATCCCTTTCAAGTTGATCTATATATGTTATAGTCAGTCGTCTACGACTACGCTTTCCATGAGTTGGTTGGCAGAAAAGTAGATCTGGTATGACCTCGTCTTTTCTTCGCCAGCAGTGCCAACTGAATCTTAATCTGCATTCACAGAGGGTGGTTGATAGAGGTGGTATTGTACCATAAAGCTCGGTATTTGTCATGTGTTGTCTCCAGCTGATGTTTAGGGCTGCCCTTAATAGTCTTGTGTAGCAACCATCAATTCGTTGTTCAAGTGATTTAGTCAGTGTCCAGGTCTCACCCCCTTATAAAAATACACTTTCCACTGTGGCACGAAAGAACTTAGTCTTCAGGTGCCTGGGGGAGATCTGATTTCCAGATGGTATCCATTTTTGATAGAGCTACCCAAGCCTTTGCTTTCCTAACTTCTATGTCCTTTTTGCTACTCTCTATCCTAGGTACTGGAAGTCGTCAACCTTCCTTAGTGTTGATTATTATCAATGGTTGTCAAGTTTCCATCAACATTAAAAGTCATGAATTCGGTCTTGGTAGCATTTATATGCAATCCAACCTCCTTAGCAGCCCTCTCCACTTTATTCAGTAGAAGTTGTGCATCTGCTAGCGTATTAGAGGGCAGGTTGATGTCATCCGCGAAGTCGGTGTCTGTGACTGTAGTTGCCGGATATCTACTACTTCTGCGTTCTTGAAGTGGGAATCCCAGATCTTCACCCTTTGTGGCCATCCTCATTGCGTAATCCAGTACAATTACAAATAGTAATGGTGCTAATGTGTCACCTTGCAGTACACCAGCCAGGATTGAGAAATCGAGAGTTTCACCATCTGGTGAGAGTACCTGTGCTTCTGTGTCACAATATAACAATCCAATGCCAGCAATGATTACTTCTGGTATTCCATAAGCTCTTTCCTTGTAGGGCTGACCTCGATGTTTGGTGGCTGCCCAGTGCCCAAGCAAGTTGCTGAAGTGATTTTTCCACTTCCCCACACGTTCTTTGGGACCTTTGCACAACTTTTCCGACCAGATACCTCATTCACAGTATGCCAGGTAAGTCTTGATTTATAGATTTGAAGTTGTTTAGGGTCTTAAGTGCAAATGGACTTAGCAGAATTCCTACTCCTCCAATTGATGCATTGGCCGAGTTTCTTACTGCTGAGCTTGTTACTAGCATCCATCCATTTCCAATGTCATTGTACTTCATGGCAGTGTCTTCATGACAAATCCGATGTTCTTGGATGCAGATGATGTCGATGTTATATTCCATTGCCAGAGTGACCATGTCACCCTGTTTGCTCTGTGCTTTCAGCGTGCGTGCGTTCATTGTAGCAATCTTTAGTGTCTTTTTACATTTCAGCAGGTTGGTTCTTCCTTCTTCTCTGTCTTCTGTTCCAGTAGCCGATTTATCGACCCCAGCCTGGTGTACCACTGAGGGACGCGGTCCTTGTTGATCCAGGCGACGACCGAGCCGGTATTTCTCCTGGAGGGTTCTCATGCTCATATCTTTCAGTTGCGAGAGTAAACCGCTTGTAGTCGCAACTCCTACAAGCGTCTTCGCAGTAGGTGGCCGTTGGTTGATTACCTTCCGCCGACCTTGTCAGCATGTCTAGCCGTTGGTTGATTACCTTCCGCCTATCCATGGCCTACAGCCCTGCTGCCGACTGTGGGAGGGGTCCTTTGTTACACCCTGAACCAAGTGTACCTCCTGGGTTAGGTTACCTAACACTGGTAGAGGAGCATCCAGTATAGACATAGCGGGGCGTGTATCTTTGAGCGTCGTGTATCAGAGCGGAGCTATTGCAGATGCGTACTCAAACCTTTGCCTTCAATGCAAATATACAAGGTGTTACAAAACAAATTACATATTGTAGCGAATATGATACAAATATAAATATTGATCTATAATATAATATTTCTAAATTTTATTATTCCATGGTATTGTTTGGCTCATTTATTATCCAAATTACGGAAAAAAAATTGTTTTTCTCTCAAATTCGAAAATCATGCAGTAGAGGGTTAACTTCGGGGTTTGTCTGGTCTTCACGACGCCTAGTGTCACCAGGGTTCGAATCCTTTTCAGGGTCGCACCAAGCTGACCAGCATGGCTCGGGCGGTCTGAGTCCCTTGGTTGGCCCTTGTGTTCCATTCACCCCTCGCAATCCCTTTCAGGGTTGGTCCTAAGGCAAGTCAAGCGGCTTAGCTCGGGTGTCGGCTGTCCCTATCTCCCGCACTCTGCCTAGTGTCAATGTAACACGAATCCTTTTCAGGCTGGTGCTACGCCAACCGGTTCAGCTTGGGGCCCCTGCCTTTTTGACGCCTAGTGTCGCTCTACTCCGAATCCTTTTCAGGATCATGCTAGGATGACCATCACCACTCAGGCATTTGTCCTTTGGCATCCATGAACTCTACCTGGTGCCAGATTGTACTTGAATTCTGGGAATTCATTGTGAGTGACGGTTTTGTTGTTTAGTCGTCATTAAAAACCGCCATAACTTAATTAATTTTAACTTTTTGCCCTTCCGGTTTTATGCACATGGTGCCCGGGACTTTTCGGATTATTCATTTATTAGAGTTTATGAATTTCATATATGCCCGGCATCGGCAATGATAATAACGCGAACATGATATAACATATGTAAACTGTGGAAGTAAATATAACATACCTTGAAGTAAAGTGGCATTGAAATTGCTTTGTATCGACGGCACGTAAATAATTGTTAATTATTACATCAGTGTAGTTGGTTTTTTTATTTTTATTATTTTTCCAGTTATTATATTTTGTTACACAATTGAGCACTTTGTATCAATTCTATTCTATTATATCTATCTTATATCTATATATCTTATTATATCCATCAATTCAAGTTTTTGGGTGCTTGCTTCTATTAATTGCAAAATGTTATTTGCAGAAGAAGACCACCCAGAATGCGACGGAGCAATAAGTCAATGGTACGACAGAGACAACCCCAGTGGAACCGGGGATTGGGAGGAACTCAGTTCCTTACTTTCATCCAATAATCAAGCAGACGAATGTTAGTATTAGATAAACCGCAATCTATTATTGTGCCCCATGCAGTGTTGAAACTTAATACTGGTAATCTCTGTCCATTATTGTCGATGCTATAAATCTACAGTACTACTACTACTAGGTCGATACTACTAGGTTAGGTATAATATCTTTCAGTTGCGAGAGTAAACCGCTTGTGGTTTGCTCTCGTAAACCGTTTGTGAGTAAGTCGCAACTCCTACAAGCGTCTTCGCAGTAGGTCGCCGTTGGTTGATTACCTTCCGCCGACCTTGTCAGCATGTCTAGCCGTTGGTTGATTACCTTCCGCCTATCCATGGCCTACAGCCCTGCTGCCGACTGTAGGGGTCCTTTGTTACACACTGAACCAAGTGTGCCTCCTGGGTTAGGTTACCTAACACTGGTAGAGGAGCATCCATTATAGACAGAAATCGACAGTACGTAATAAATAGTCCACACCTTCTACTCTACATCTATCGATTCTATTACAACAGTGTTATTATACTGTGCTATATCTAGTGTTATACACTTATTATTGAAATTAATTTTATAAAAATGATATCCTAATTACGTTTATTTTTCAGGGTTTAAGGCACACAATTGCTTTCAACCAGTATTTTCTGAGGCTAGGACTGCTCAAACTCACATCAATGCCTTGGCAACCGGGGACACCTTTCATATGTATTCAGCTGATGGTCTTATTTGTAGAAATAGTGATCAGAGCAACGGCAACCAGTGCGATGATTATGAGATACGGTTCTGCTGTCCGGGTAGGTTTGTTCCTGCTGTCCGGGTAGGATTGTTCCTGGTATCCGGGTAGGTTTGTTCTGGTGTCCGGGTAGGTTTGTTCTTGGTGTCCGGGTAGGTTTGTTCCTGGTGTCCGGGTAGGTTTGTTCCTGGTGTCCGGGTAGGTTTCTTTATGCTGTCCGGGTAGGTTTGTTCCTGGTGTCCGGGTAGGTTTCTTTATGCTGTCCGGGTAGGTTTGTTCCTGTTGTCCGGGTAGGTTTGTTCATGCTGTCCGGGTAGGTTTGTTCTTGGTGTCCGGGTAGGTTTCTTTATGCTGTCCGGGTAGGTTTGTTCCTGGTGTCCGGGTAGGTTTGTTCCTGGTGTCCGGGTAGGTTTGTTCCTGGTGTCCGGGTAGGTTTCTTTATGCTGTCCGGGTAGGTTTGTTCCTGGTGTCCGGGTAGGTTTCTTTATGCTGTCCGGGTAGGTTTGTTCCTGTTGTCCGGGTAGGTTTGTTCATGCTGTCCGGGTAGGTTTCTTTATGCTGTCCGGGTAGGTTTGTTCCTGATGTCCGGGTAGGTTTGTTTCTGCTGTCCGGGTAGGTTTGTTCCTGCTGTATTAAGTATTAAGTATTATTGTAGTATGGATATATAGTGTATTATGGATATTGGATAGATGTATACGATTAGGATAGGCCTACAGTAATTTAGTTTAAGGAATATTGTTTTATATCCCAAACAGGTAGCCCAAGCCAATGTCCTGGACCATTGAGTCAATGGTACGATAGAGACAATCCCACAGCTACTGGTGATTGGGAAGATTTGAATTCACTTCTATCGACAAACAATCAGGCAGAGCAATGTATGTATTTAATATATATATATTTAAAATAAAAATAATATATGTTAATATATATATATATTAAATGTTTACTGAACGATACCTAATAGGATACATGTTATACTCTTCGGTAGGCCGCCCAGGACTTTCTATTAACCATAGATAAATATACTAGTACTAGTATCGGCATGCAGCATTGCAGCTGCATTTTTAAGAATGCTGTGCCGGCTTTGTCGTCAAAATTGCGCCGCCACAACTCCATATCACCCATGACATTTGCTAGATCATCCGCATCTTCAAGGCCAGTGTCCTTTAAGATGCATCTCAAGAAAGTCATGGGCTGTCCACCATGCTTATTCACTCCATGAGGCTGCCAAAGTACAAGATTATGCACTGGCTGGTCCTCACGGCGAAAGCAATGTCCTGCAAAGTGGAGGCGGCTTTGTTCTAGTATCAAGCTTGGGGGAACCAATGAGACACCTCCAATGTTATATAGTGTCTGGTTGGAGATGTGCGCATTGTACGTGACACAATGATAAATAGATAAATAAGATTAATATAAATATATATTTAAGTTCAATACTAATGAACAGGAGGGTGTATGTGTGCAAAAGCTCCCTTGCCCATAAAGGTACGGGGAAATTACCCGTTGCCATGTCCCCATGGGAAATAAACATAGGTTTTTTTTCACTGTAAGATGACTATTAAAATATATGACAAGACACTACCTATAGATATAGGGGACTTCACACCTGCCGAACTCCAAAGAAGCATTAAAAGCATGTCCAATAATAAAGCGAGTGGATTAGATGAAATCCCAGCGAAGGTATGGAAAACAGGAGTGCTAAACAGACCATTATTGAATGATTGCAACCGGATGTTAAAAGGGTAAAAGCCACCACCAATTTGGACTAAAGGTCAACTAAGTCCTCTCCCTAAGAAAGGAGACCTCGGTGTACCAACAAACTATCGTGGGATCTGTCTGCTTGTGGTAGCTGCCAAAGAATTAGAACGTATAGAATTAGACCTCACGCGCTACGGAGACTGATTGAGGGAATTAAGTAAAATAATCTTCCCGTTGTCCTGAGTTTTGTGGACTTCAAGAAGGCATTCGACTCCATCCATAGAGGGAAAATGCTTGAAATCCTAAGAGCTTATGGAATACCAGAGGTAATTGTGGCTGGCATTGGATTATTATATTGTGACACAGAAGCTCAGGTACTCTCACCAGATGGTGAAACTGAGTTTTTCTCAATCCTGGCTGGGGTACTGCAAGGTGACACATTGGCGCCATTACTATTTGTAATTGTACTGGATCACGCAATGAGGACGGCTACAAAGGGTGAAGATCTGGGATTCATACTTCAAGAACGCAGAAGTAGTAGATATCCGGCAACTACAGTCACAGACACCGACTTTGCGGATGACATCGCCCTGCTCTCTAATACGCTAGCAGATGCACAGCTTCTACTACATAAAGTGGAGAGGGCTGCTAAGGAGGTTGGATTGCATATAAATGCTACCAAGACCGAATTCATGACTTTTTATGTTAATGGAAACTTGACAACCATTGTGTGGCGCCCCAAAAGGATCTAACAGACTTCTGCGCCTCTTAGCAACTGACATATACCGGTACTGATAATTCAGTAATTATACTGCACTGTTGTGTCTGTTAGTCAGTCATTTGTTTGTAACATTATATTATATTATTTGAGTGCAAGGATTTTTTATGTTGGATTATCCTCGCCCCACAATTGGTGACCCGGACTCTAACTGAACTTTTCGCAACCGCACTATGGCCCAACCGGTCCTTACTGAGGAGCAACTCGACGCACTCGCAAAAACCCTCGCCAACCGGGTACCTCCTAGCAGCGCAGGTACTTCAAGCCTTACTGGACCGTATGTCACAGCCGTTGCACTAAAACTGCCTATTTTCTGGACAGCTGACCCGGAGGTATGGTTTGTGCAGGCTGAGGCCCAGTTTGCCTCCCGTGCGCCTGCCATCACTGCTGACCAGACTAAGTTCAACCATGTTGTTTCTGCACTTGACAATTCGACCGCAGTCGAAGTCCGTGCAATGCTCCTCAACCCACCCGCCATTGGCCGCTACGATGCCCTGAAGACTGCACTAATCGAAGCGTTTGGTAAAACGCAGGCTGTTAAGGACAATGAACTGCTCAACCTTCATGGACTAGGCGACCGCCTGCCTTCCGCACTGCTGCGTCGCATGAAGGGACTTAACGCTGATCCGGAAACGATTTTTCGCGCACTTTTCTTAGCCCAACTTCCCATTGATGTCCGTCGTGTCCTCGCTGCCACAGCTACAACTGACCTTGACGACCTGGCCAGGGAAGCTGACCGGATTGTGCAGGCTGGCCAGTTCAACACCGGTTCTGTCGCTGCTGCCACCCGCCAACCTCAGCAGATGCAGAAGAACCTCTGCTACTTCCACAGCCGATTTGGTGATAAGGCCCGCAACTGTGACCGAGACAGGTGTCCCATGGCCCACCTACTGCCAGCCAAAACACCCAAACTGGCTGCGGGAAACGCATTGGCCGGCCGCTAGTGGCAGCGGTCGGCCCATCTCCCTCGCCCACGTTTTCCACATCGCTTTCATTCCCTACAGAGAATGTTTCTAAGACTTTCTCTAGCGCCCTCACCATGAAGAGCGGGGCCATGACGGTGTGGGACTGGCGATCTGGCCGCACGTTTCTTGTTGACTCTGGTGCTGATGAGAGCGTTTACCCGGCCTCCACCAATGACCGCCATGGTACTCACTCTGCGGACCTCATTGCTGCAAATGGTTCAATTATCCGCACATATGGCAAACGGGATATCTCCCTCATACTCGGAAACAACCGCACTTTTGTCCAGAGCTTCTGGATTGCAGAGGTGACACAGCCCATCCTCGGTGCAGATTTTTTTATAACTAATCGCCTAGCCATCGACCTTGCTGGCCGCCAACTCCTCAGTCTTGACCATCTCCGGCCAATCCCCGCCAAGGCGGCCCGCCCAACTCAAGTCAGTGGACTTCATCTTGTCCGATCCGGTTTCGAGGCCATACTGGATGATTTCCCGGAACTACTTATTCCACGTTTCCGGCCGGATGACCCTGTCAGGCACAACACGGAGCACCACATTGTCACTGAGGGCCCACCAGTACATGCGCGCGCACGTCGCCTCGATGGTGAGAAATTGGCCATCGCCAAGGCGGAGTTTGATGAGATGGAACGCCTCGGTATTGTCCGCCGCTCTGCCTCGCCATGGTCATCGCCTCTCCACATCGCCCCGAAACCCAGTGGTGGGTGGCGACCATGCGGTGACTACAGGCGCCTTAATGACATTACAATCGATGACGGCTACCCGCTTCCCCACCTGCAGGATTTCAACAATAACCTTGCAGGTAAGCGTTTCTTCTCTGTCATCGACCTCGTCCGGGGTTTTCACCATATCCCCATGCATGCTGATGATATTGCCAAGACTGCCATCATCACGCCTTTCGGTCTCTATGAGTTCTTACGCATGCCCTTTGGCCTAAAGAATGCAGCACAAGCATTCCAACGGCTGATGGATGGCATATTGCAAGGCATTGATTACGTTTTCGTCTACTTAGACGACATCCTCGTCTCGAGCAGCACAGCCGAGGAGCATGCTGAGCACCTGCGCCAGGTATTCCGTCTGCTTGCTGCAAATGGCCTTGTTGTGAACCGCCGCAAGAGCCTCTTCGGGGAGTCGGAGCTGCAATACCTCGGCCACCTCGTCTCTACCACTGGAATCTCTCCACTCCCATCACGTGTCGATGCCATCATCAATGTCCCCATCCCTACCTCAAAGCTTGAGCTCCAGCGTTTCCTTGGTATGATAAATTTCTACCGTCGGTTCATGCCATACCTCGCCTCCAAGCTGAACCCACTCCACGAGGCCACTGCTGGAAAGGGACAGTCCATCACCTGGACCTACGCCTGCAATGAGGCTTTTGTGGCAGCCAAGTCTGCCCTAGCAGATGCCACACTGCTCCACCACCCTGACCCATCCGTACCCACATCAGTCACTGTTGATGCCTCTAACAATGGTGTCGGTGCGGAGCTTGCCCAACTTCAGAAGGGCACCTGGAAGCCAATAAGTTTTTTCTCGCGAAAGCTTTCTGCCGCAGAAAAAAACTATAGCACTTTCGACCGGGAACTGCTTGCCATCTATGAGGCCATACGCCATTTCCGCCAATATGTAGAAGGCAAGCCACTGACGGTTTATACCGACCATAAACCCCTCGTGTTTGCCTTCTCCAGTGATTCCAACCGCTCACCACGCCAGACTCGTCATCTCTCGCTTATTGCTGAATACACAACGGATGTACGGCACATCAGCGGCAAAGGAAACATCGTTGCAGACACACTCTCCCGAGCAGTATGTGCCTCTGCTGCCATTGCCCTCCCAACTATTGACTACACCAAGTTAGCTGCTGACCAAGGGTGCGAAGAGATCAATGCCTACCGCACAGCCATTACTGGCATGACACTTGTTGATGTCCAACTGACAAACAATGTCTCCATCCTATGCGATACCTCCACCGGCAAACCGCGCCCTATTGTCCCAGCAACATGGACCCATCGTATATTTGGTGCAATTCATGGACTCTCCCACCCGGGGCCTCGACCCACACAGCGTGCCATATCTGCCCGTTTCGTTTGGCATGGACTCAAGCGTGATGTGCGCCGCTGGTGCCGTGAGTGCCACCCATGCCAGGCGTCAAAGGTCACCCAACATGTGCATGCACCCGTGACTCAACGCCCAACTCCAGAGCGACGTTTCGGCAGTTTGCACGTCGACCTCGTTGGACCTCTTCCAGAGTCTGAGGGCAATGTCTACCTCTTCACAATAATAGACCGCTTCACACGCTGGCCCGAGGCCATACCAATCACCAATAGTGAGACTGTGACGTGTGTTCGCTCCCTCATCCGCGGCTGGATATCCCGCTTTGGTATTCCAAACGACATCACATCTGACCGTGGCCCTCAATTTACAAGCTGCCTCTGGTCCGAACTCGGAGCAACACTCGGCATCTCAACCAGCAACACAACTGCCTACCATCCTGCAGCCAATGGTATGGTGGAGCGGCTGCACCGACAACTGAAAGCAGCACTGAAGGCACGCCTAACCGGACACAATTGGATGGATGAACTACCCCTTGTCCTACTCGGCATTCGTACTGCCTGGCGCGAGGGCACTAATGCATCAGCAGCTGAGCTTGTCTATGGCACAGCCCTGCGTGTGCCAGGTGAGTTTGTGCCAGATACCTCGCGTGCCACAGCCCCATCTGACGCTTTCCTCCGCCAGCTGCAGGCTGACATGCGTGCCATACAGCCACCTCCTGTCGTATTCCACGCTGATCCACCAGTCCACATGCCTGCTGCCCTCGACAAGGCCACACACGTGTACATCCGCCACGATGCTCACCGCACACCCTTACAGCGACCTTATGATGGTCCCTTCCGCGTCCTCCAAGCTGGTGACAAATCCTTCATTGTTGACCGCAATGGCAAAGAATATACTGTCTCTGTGGACCGGCTGAAAGCCGCTTACCTGCCAATGCAGCCTCCACCCCAGCCCATTCCACAACCTCAACAGCCTCCTGGTTCGCCACTTCCAGCAACTGTAACACGCTCAGGCCGTCATGTCCGCCGGCCAGCCCGTTTCCCTGACTAACGAATCGCCACCTCGTCCAGGAACTCGGCCCTGTCCTCCTCGCTGGGGGGAGGCACTGTGGCGCCCCAAAAGGATCTAACAGACTTCTGCGCCTCTTAGCAACTGACATATACCGGTACTGATAATTCAGTAATTATACTGCACTGTTGTGTCTGTTAGTCAGTCATTTGTTTGTAACATTATATTATATTATTTGAGTGCAAGGATTTTTTATGTTGGATTATCCTCGCCCCACAATTGATAATAATCAACTAAGGAAGGTTTACGACTTCCGGTACCTTGGATCATGGATAGAGAGTAGCAAAAAGGACATAGAAGTTAGGAAAGCAAATGCTTGGGTAGCTCTACCAAAAATGGATACCATCTGGAAATCAGATCTTTCCAGGCACCTGAAGACTAAGTTATTTCGAGTCACAATGGAAAGTGTACTTTTATACGGGGGTGAGACCTGGACACTGACGAAATCACTTGAACACCGAATTGATCGTTGCCACACAAGACTACTAAGGGCAACCCTAAACATCAGCTGGAGACAACACATGACAAACGCCGAGCTTTATGGTACAATACCACCTGTATCAACCACCCTCCGTGAATGCAGATTAAGATTCAGTGGGCACTGCTGGAGAAGTAAAGACGAGGTCATACCAGTTCTACTTTTCTGGCAATCAACACATGGAAAGCGTAATCGTGGACGACCGGCCATAACAAATATAGATCAACTTGAAAGGGATACTGAACTTGGGAGAAACGAAATTGCGACAACTACGGAGAATCGGGAAGGTTGGAAGAATCTCATTTCCACTGTCCGAGTTAGCTCGACCTAGTAGTAGTAAGATGGTTTTAAATACTAGTTAGAATCTATGATTAAGAGGAAATGGGTATCACTCAGTTCAGCTGGGTTTACAGAAATAAATGACAACTCAAGTTGAGACTTCATATATTTAGACTATTAACAATTTTTTACGATTCTATTTAGTTTCAGTTCGAAGTAAAGCTCTTCGGAATTCCTTGATTAGATTTATATTTGAATTGAAAGTTAATACTTTTAACACTCCACATTTTGAGATGTGCTATGGGGTTGCCCGCAGTGTTTCATGAGGTTTCCCACAGTGTTTCATGAGGTTTCCCACAGTGTTTCATGTGGTTGCTCGCTGTGTTTCATGATGTTGCCCGCAGTGTTTCATGATGTTTCCCGTAGTGTTTCATGATGTTGCCCGCAGTGTTTCATGAGGTTGATCGCCGCAGTGTTTCAAATTTAACCCTATTAGTACCAGGGTATAAAATTATGAATTCACTTATACGATGCTATAAATTCATATTTTCAGGTTTTCTGGGGCGCTGATTCTAATGGAATACATTTCAAATTTGCCAGATCATTTCTACTCGTATTTTTCGGCGTATTATGGTAAATTTTGGTGCTAGCACTAAATTTCGTAGCCATCACAAAAATGTAGAAGTTTGAGATGTCTTGTGCTGTTTTTATTGATTCCATCGGATTGAGGACCCTTATAAACCTGAATAACGCATGAAACAAGATGATACTATCAATTGATCAATTTGCTTATTTTCAAAAATTTGGTGCTGACACAACAATTTTCAACCACCGGCGAAAAATACAAGTTTGAAATGTAAAATACATGTAATTTTTATCGTATTCCATTGAATTTAGAACCCTCACAAACCCATATAACGCAAGAAACAAGGTGACACAATCAATTGCTATATTTGATGGATTTCAAAATTTGGTGCTAGCACCAAATTTTGCACCCACTTTCGAAAAATACAAGTCTGAGAAATACTAGTTACATGATTATTTATTCCATTGAATTCAGAACCGCCATAAACATCTAAAACGCTTGAAATAAGTTGTCGCAAGCAATTGAACTATTGAATGTATTTTCAAAATTTCGTGCTGGCACCAAATATTGCATACAGCACCGAAAAATACAAGTTTGATACCCCTGGTGCAACTCGTATTTATTCCATCGAAATCAGAAACCCAAAAGCCCCTATTGCGCAAAAAACAGATTCAAACAATCAATTTACAAAATTGACATTTCAAAATTTGGTGCAGGCACCAAAATTTGGCACCCGCTGAAAAAAACAAGTTTGAAATTTTTAAATTAATTTATATGAATTCCATCTAATTGCGAACACCAAAAAACCGGGGTAAATCAAAAATAGAGATGTTACAAATCATATTTCAATAAATGTAATTTTCAAAAAAGTATCAAAAAAAGTTCCAAAAGTAGGGTTAAAAAATGGTGCTGTAACTCGAAAACTTCCCAATATTTTTGAAAACCGTTTTCACTATTAGGAAGAAGACAATAGATTTTTAGGAAAAGTCATAAAATCCCAACTGCGCTTGTTTCAGAGTTATAACAAAAAATGGGGGGTGGGGGGGGGGGGGGGGGGGGTTGTCATATTGACCCCCCACCCCCCCCCCCCCCCCCCACGGGTTTAATTGGGTTAATGTAATATATGACTTATTTATAAAATGTATTTGAATTATTTCACAGGGTTTTCTGGGCATAACTGCTTGAACCCAATATCTGCTGAAGGCCGAACTGTGCAAACACATATCAACGCCATGGCAACCGGAGATGCTTTGTATATGTATTCTGGAAACGGTCTTATTTGTAGGAATAGCGACCAGACTGGTAATATTCAATGCCAGGATTATGAAGTACAGTTTTGTTGCCCCGGTAAGTAATAATAATAAAATGAATAAGTAGAATAAATATTATTATTACTATAACCTATAAGCTTATATTTATTAAATTTGTGGGGGACTCTGGGGGGGACTCAACGCATATTCCATTCGACCCGTTTTTGGCGACTAATGGTCGCACCCAGTCGGCAGATCACAAGCCTTATTGTCTAATTAACTATAACTCATCACGTTTTAGGCAATATGATTGCATTGGTGTAATGCTTATTGTACGGCTAAATAATAATTTCTTAATAAAGTACTAAAGCCGACCACTTGCGACTTACTCTCAGTTCACTGGGTCGAATAGTCGCCTTTATACACGCTACAAGTCCAAGGGGTGGTCGGAAGAGTCGAATTGGTCGGCAAGGTCGGCACCACCTATAGTCTACATATATACAGTTTTGCCACTTTTAGCGACCCATCATATAGTCTATTGTAGACCTATGATGATATATGTAAGCCGAACTGCCGACCACTCGCGACTTACTCTCAGTTCACTGGGTCGAATAGTCGCCTGTATACACGGCCCAAAGAGTAGTTGGAACGTATACACAATAATTCAAATATACATTAAATATATAATTAATAGTAAATAGTAATAACTGGCCAACTAATATATATAGTACGTAGTTATACCAATTAACCAATCAAATGCTGTACATGATAATGAGGGACAGTAATTAGGTTAGACGCATTCTTATTGGATTCATATAACCGACCATTGCGTCGATTTTCCCCTGGAGAGAATGAAATTTTTCTTGCGTCGAAAGTCCCCCCCCACTATCTGAAAATGTTACCTTTGCTTAACGTAGCTAGTATTGACTGTATTACAATATAGAAGATGTAAGTAGGCATAACAGCAGTCGTAGTCGGCATAATTACTCACTCATACCTACTTAGTGAGTAATGTTAAAACAAAACAAGTTTCATAAAAACTGTTTCGTAATGTTATCATTTTGTGATAAACGACACAGAAGCTTATTGTTGCATAGTACTTATCTTACTCACTAACTACCTTAATAGTCTGTGTAACGAAAAGATTAGCCTCACTGAGTCAAGTTCTACTATGTTATAAACAACTTTATAAATAGTTATAGTGTTTTTTTTTCATCAATAAATAAACAGAAGAAAGTCAGCGAGATTGTGAAGGACCAATGAGCCAATGGTACGACAGAGACAACCCAACAGCTACAGGAGACTGGGAAGATCTAGCTACTCTACTATCAACAAATAGTCAAGCGGAGCAATGTGAGTAAATATAACAATCACGGTATGTTATGTCATATACATATAGAAATACATGTGTCAGCTCGGTCATGGGAAACTATATAATATGTTGTATGTGTGTGTTGTGTTGTCGAAATTTAGTTTTTGAAAGAAAATTATATGGACGGAATCTTTAGTTCGGGAAAATAGCAAGACATATACATCTATTACTTCTAAAAAAACAACACACCTACAATACAAATATTAATTAAGTTTAAGTAAAATAAATTAAGAATTCAAGCCAGAAACTAACCTGGGTTTTGGAGAACAATTGAGGATGCGTTGTACCATGTAGTCGTGTAAGCCTAATATATAAATATAATCGCCTATTTTTCAGGGTTTTCAAACCACAACTGCTTGGAACCAATATTCTCTGAAGGAAGAACTACCGCCTACCACATTGATGCATTGTCAACTGGGGATATATTAGCAATGTATTCCGCTGATGGTCTTGTTTGTAAGAACAGCGATCAGAACAATGATCAGTGTCAGGATTATGAAATACGTTTCTGCTGCCCCAGTATGTTACATAATTTATATGATCGAGTTATAGATAGATTTATTTATACATTATGTAAAAACAATAACAAATACACCAAACAATGTACCGGTATAAAGGTATTGTCCAACATAACATATAGGATTACCCTTAAAGCTTTGCAGCTTATTTCTAAGGGGGTCCTAATAAAAACTATCATATTATTAATATTTAAATGGATATTATAATAAATATTATATATAAAATAATATTATTATAATATTATATATATTATAATAAATTTAATTTAACTATTTTGCATAAATGGATACGACAGGAATTTACTATTATTAGTGTAATTTTAATTTCAAAATCTAAAGTTTGGGAAATATGGTGTAATACATACAGAGTGATAATAACCTAACTAATAATTATAACTATTACTAATTTAGTAAATAAATTATCAGAATATTACATTGTAAAACTAGTGGAATGTCAATTGAGAGTCACAATAAATGAGTCCCACCTATATAGCGTAGGATCATATGAGTGAAGTCCCACATAGATAGCATAGGATCCTGTGAGTGGAGTCCCACACAGATTACATAGGATCCTGTGAGTGGAGTCCCACATAGATAGCATAGGATCCTGTGAGTGGAGTCCCACATAGGTAGCATAGGATCCTGTGAGTAGAGTCCCACATAGATAGCATAGGATCCTGTGAGTGGAGTCCCACATAGATAGCATAGGATCCTGTGAGTGGAATCCCACATAGATAGCATAGGATCCTGTGGGTGGAGTCCCACATAGATAGCATAGGATCCTGTGAGTGGAGTCCCACATAGATAGCATAGGATCCTGTGAGTGGAGTCACACACAGATAGCATAGGATCCTGTGAGTGGAGTCTGACATAGATAGCATATGATCCTGTGAGTGGAGTCCCACATAGATAGCATAGGATCCTGTGAGTGGAGTCCCACACAGGTAGCATAGGATCCTGTGAGTGGAGTCTGACATAGATAGCATAGGATCCTGTGAGTGGAATCCCACATAGATATCATATGATCCTGTGAGTGGAGTCCCACATATATAGCATAGGATCCTGTGAGTGGAGTTCCATCTAGATAGCATAGGATCCTGTTAGCGGAGTCCCACATAGATAGCGTAGGATCCTGTGAGTGGAGTCCCACACAGATATCATAGGATCCTGTGAGTGGAGCCTGACATATATAGCATAGGATCCTGTGAGTGGAATCCCACATAGATATCATATGATCCTGTGAGTGGAGTCCCACATAGATAGTATAGGATCCTGTGAGTGGAGTTCCATCTAGATAGCATCGGATCCTGTGAGTGGAGTCCCACATAGATAGCATATGATCCTGTGAGTGGAGTCCCACATAGATAGCATAGGATCCTGTGAGTGGAGTCCCGCATAGATAGCATAGGATCCTGTGAGTGGAGTCCCACATAGATAGCATAGGATCCTGTTAGCGGAGTCCCATATAGATGGCATAGGAACCTCTAAGTGGAGTCCCACATAGATAGCATATGATCCTGTGAGTGGAGTCTGACATAGATATCATAGGAACCTGTGAGTGGAGACCCACATAGATAGCATAGGATCCTGTGAGTGGAGTCCCACATAGATAGCATATGATCCTGTGAGTGGAGTCCCACATAGATAGCATAGGATCCTGTGAGTGGAGTCCCACATAGATAGCATAGGATCCTGTGAGTGGAGTCCCGCATAGATAGCATAGGATCCTGTGAGTGGAGTCCCACATAGATAGCATAGGATCCTGTTAGCGGAGTCCCATATAGATGGCATAGGAACCTCTAAGTGGAGTCCCACATAGATAGCATATGATCCTGTGAGTGGAGTCTGACATAGATATCATAGGAACCTGTGAGTGGAGACCCACATAGATAGCATAGGATCCTGTGAGTGGAGTCCCGCATAGATAGCATAGGATCATGTGAGTGGAGTCCCACATAGATAGCATAGGATCCTGTGAGTGGAGTCCCACATAGATAGCATATGATCATGTGAGTGGAGTCCCACATAGATAGCATATGATCCTGTGAGTGGAGTCCCACATAGATAGCATAGGATCCTGTGAGTGGAGTCCCACATAGATAGCATAGGATCCTGTGAGTGGAGTCCCGCATAGATAGCATAGGATCATGTGAGTGGAGTCCCACATAGATAGCATAGGATCCTGTGAGTGGAGTCCCACATAGATAGCATAGGATCCTGTGAGTGGAGTCCCACATAGATAGCATAGGATCCTGTGAGTGGAGTCCCACATAGATAGCATAGGATCCTGTGAGTGGAGTCCCACATAGATAGCATAGGATCCTGTGAGTGGAGTCCCACATAGATAGCATAGGATCCTGTGAGTGGAGTCCCACATAGATAGCATAGGATCCTGTGAGTGGAGTCCCACATAGATAGCATAGGATCCTGTGAGTGGAGTCCCACATAGATAGCATAGGATCCTGTGAGTGGAGTCCCACATAGATAGCATAGGATCCTGTGAGTGGAGTCCCACATAGATAGCATAGGATCCTGTGAGTGGAGTCCCGCATAGATAGCATAGGATCCTGTGAGTGGAGTCCCACATAGATAGCATAGGATCCTGTTAGCGGAGTCCCATATAGATGGCATAGGAACCTCTAAGTGGAGTCCCACATAGATAGCATATGATCCTGTGAGTGGAGTCTGACATAGATATCATAGGAACCTGTGAGTGGAGACCCACATAGATAGCATAGGATCCTGTGAGTGGAGTCCCACATAGATAGCATAGGATCCTGTGAGTGGAGTCCCGCATAGATAGCATAGGATCATGTGAGTGGAGTCCCACATAGATAGCATAGGATCCTGTGAGTGGAGTCCCACATAGATAGCATAGGATCCTGTGAGTGGAGTCCCACATAGATAGCATAGGATCCTGTGAGTGGAGTCCCACATAGATAGCATAGGATCCTGTGAGTGGAGTCCCACATAGATAGCATAGCATCCTGTGAGTGGAGTCCCACATAGATAGCATAGGATTCTGTGAGTGGAATCCCACATAGATAGCATAGGATCTTGTGAGTGGAGTCCCACATAGATAGCATAGGATCCTGTGAGTGCAGTTCCATCTAGATGGAACAGGATCCTTTGAGTGGAATCAAATTCTCCGCTGTTTGAGGAATAATATATATTTTGATTATGTTATAAATTGATAATGTGGTAAACTCGATTATTTAATTTAACAGAGAGGGGTGTAGATCAATGTGATGGCCCAATAAGTCAATGGTACGACAGGGACAATCCATCAGGCACTGGAGACTGGGAGGATCTTAATTCGCTGTTGCTATATAATAGCCAAGCGGAACAATGTGAGTATCTGCATACTACAGTTTTGGTTTTAAATTATTATAATAATATATTTAGTAATGACTATTATCATCATTGCGTCCCACAAGTAAATTGTCTTTAATTATTTTACGACTTTATTCATAAATTTTGTCCCATAAATATTATGCGACCCTGACTTAGTTATCATTACTTTCTTGGTTAATGTCTTACTGACTTAATATTCAAGCATGTTGAAAAAGAACATGGATATTTTACTTGCAGGGTTTACGAGCCATAAATGCTTGGATCCAGAATCTTCTGAAGCAAGAACTACACAATCTAATATTGATGCCACAGCAACTGGCGACATTTTAGCTATGTATTCAGGCGATGGTCTCATTTGCAAAAACAGTGATCAGAGTAGTGGAGCTTACTGTCATGATTATGAAATACGATACTGTTGTCCTGGTATGTATTACTATACTGCTGTCCTGGTATGTACTCTTACCCTATGCAATAGGAATTATATTAAATCCTTCCTATCTACTCTCTGTGGGATCAAACATTATAGAAATATTTGAGTTTCGGCACCGTTTTTCAATTCCGTTTAACATTAATCATCTATATTACTAAAGATAAGAGTGTCTTTGCACCCTATCTTTTTCTGTTCAAATTTCTCTGAAATTATATGACATGTATGTTTGGATTTGATTGAAGGAATTGACAAACACTTGTCCGTAGTAATAGTGTAGTACATATTGTAGTGATATACATACTTAGGAATATTCATATATATTTGTAGTCAAATTATTACATTAAACATTTAATAGTAGTACATGATTCCATTTGCTGGTGTGGAGTTTTTCTTTAAACGCATCCATTATCCCATATTGTTGATCTTCTTCAACATGTCGGCCTACACACACATCCGCCAAAAAGAACGAGCTACTGACACGGTTTTAGGATAAGATTTGTGTGGGAATACTATCCCTAAGAATCTCCATAAAGGAACATATAAACCAATATCATTGAGAAACTTTACTCTGCATGTAATCTCTGTTTAATTCTAATTTTATTTTTTATGCAAAAAATATAGAAGAGCAACAACACGATGAATGCAATGGACCTATGAGTCAGTGGTATGACAGAGACAATCCGTCAGGAACTGGAGACTGGGAGGATCTTAATTCACTCCTATCAACAAATGCACAAGCTGAACAATGTTAGATAATATACGATAATATGATTGTAACAAATTTTATCAAATCTCGATAAAGGTTAAATATAGGGAATACCTTATTTGTTGCACACCACTAGCCATAATGTTAACATTTTTTAGCTTGTTTAATGTAATTTTTTAATGATCTTGAACATGTTAGCTATTAATTTAAATAAAAGGTAATGTTCTTGAATACTAATTTATTGTTCGTTCTATAACATTGTTTTCTAGGTGTGATATTGTTTGTTCTTTAAAAATGTTCTGGAACATGATACCTAAATTGGTCATAAAAATGGTGTGGAATTCAGTATCTTTATAACTTTTTGTTGGGCACAGCAGTATCTGACACACTGAAACTGAACATACATTATATTTATATTACTATTTACATAATTTAATAATAATAATAATTTCACATTATTTACATTATTATTTACATTACATTATTTCTACAGGGTTTTCTCAACACAATTGCTTGGAACCAATATCATCCGAAGCTCGAACAATACAAACACAAATCGATGCCTGGGCTACTGGAGATAGTATTTCTATGTATTCAGCTGATGGTCTTATTTGTAAAAACATTGAACAGAGTAGTGGACGTCAGTGCCACGATTACGAGATTCGTTTCTGTTGTCCCGGTACGTCTGGATTCTTTATTTATTTTGATTTGTTATTGTGAGTGTTATTATTTTAATGAAAACAAATGAAAACTGGCAAAAAATGTTGGTATCGCAATAAAAATCGGTCCCTCTGGTGCTCTAAGCAGTTAACACAACGCTAAGGGGTTAGTAGGGATGTTGGTGGAACCGGTTGCTGACCTTGTGCTCTCATCGATATGTGTGTGGTGCAGTGGTACCAATCCTGTCTTGGCTAGGTGTGACTAATTTATGGGACTAAATTATTAGACTGTACCATACTGTCTGTAATCGGTGCTGGTACAGTACAGGTACCGCACCCTCACCAGGGGAACAGGCACGGGAACAGTCCACCAATGCCAGATGATTTGGTCCCCTGACAGCCTGGTAGTACTGAAATTACACTGTTGCATATTTTGGAATGATATCAATTGTTTTCACAAAGATGCAATCACAAGGGAGAGAAGATAATTTTCTGTGTATGAGGGGGTCCAGCAACAAGTTGCTCTGCATGAGGCGGGCCTTAGTTGCTGCATGTACCATTTCGAAATTAGGTATAATGAGGACTGTGATAACACTATTCACAACTTTAAAATAATAAAAAACTTAATGATATGTTAGGAGATGCACTTCCGCGAGGTCCTGAAGAAAGGAAACCCAGGTTTAAAGATAAACATCAGAATTACAATTGGTATATTCGGAATTGGAAGTGTTGGTCAATTTCAGACCCTTACTATGGATGGCCATGACAAACAAATTGTGTAGCAAACAAAACAGTACATCTCCAATGGTGCTTTTCACGTTATTAGATACTTAGTGTATAAAAGCATTCAATCTAGGATAAAACCCAAAATGAATTGCCAATCAATCTGAACCACATTTTTTGGATTCTATGTTGCCTTATTTATACTAAATAAAGGAAATAAAACTTTATTCTGCAGATCATATATTTATTCATAGAAATTCTACATAAATTTGCGAAACACAAGCCAAACAAAATGAACAATGGGAAACATAACTTATAAATTCATTATAATATCTAGGTATAGTCGCATCCAATTTTTAAATATATCAAAATTTTATTGCAATTCTTAAGGTAACTGATACCTAAAAAATAATAAAACAAGTACCTGTGCTTAAACGCTTCAAAAATGTACCACGATATTAAATAAAATATGATTACTGGACCTACTGATCAGATTATAAGACTACTTCAAGTCTCCAAATAAGCGACACTGTGGTCTTTGCGCGATTACACGGAATAGACTTATCGGTCATTGGAGATCTTCAAAATGTATAATCTCCAGTTGTAGTGGTCGTACGAAGTTCGTTTTATGCTCATTCGAAAGCTCTTTTCTCAGAGAACCAAGTTACCATTTGGGTTGGCAAGCTCTTGAAAGCTGCCTGAGCAATCATAACCCAAATTCATGTTATGTTGCTTCACAACCATTTAATCTTAAATCAATGGTAACTTTGTTCTCTGAGAAAAGAGCTTTCGAATGAGCCTAAAATGAACTTCATACGACCACTAGAACTGGAGATTATACATTTTGAAGATCTACGATGACTGATAAAGTCTATTCTGTGTAAAAACCGCAGAGTCGCTTATTCGAGTCATATATACTGTATATAATAAATAAAAATATAGAAAATTCTAATTCTAATTTTATATAATTACTAATTTTATTTTTTATGTAAAAAATATAGAAGAGCAACAACATGATGATTGCGACGGACCTATTAGTCAATGGTATGACAGAGACAATCCTTCAGGAACTGGTGACTGGGAGGATCTCAATTCACTCATGTCCACAAATGCCCAAGCTGACCAATGTGAGAAAAATATTAACAACCAACTATTTAATACTACTACTTATCTATTATTATTACTATAAATTATTATTTACCTGAATATAATTTCCGGCCTAAATGTTATGGTTAATAACTTGAAAAAATATCCCCACACCTTTTCAAGTTACATCAAGTTTCACATACAAAAAATTTTATTAACAAAGATTTTTTATACATTGATATAATATCAACATATTTAGGATGACTGGTGTTTTAAAATCAACTGCTGTTCGAGGCGACCCGAAGGCTCCTCTTTTGATAGCTGCTACCCGAAGGTAGTGGTGGGCGCTACTCCTATCCCAAGATTTGCTCCCAGTTATTTAACTGGTACTCATTTTATCGATCCCAGAGGATGAAAGGCTGAGTGGACCTTGGCGGGGCTGAACCTACAACCAATAGATTGCAGGCCCAGCGCTCAACAAACTGAGCTATCCCGCCTTTTATTCGTCCATCATTTAATATTTATTAAATATATACATGTGTTTTAATTGTTTGTTCATATTTATAAATATGTAGGTTTTAAATATTATCTCATGTTAATAATATATATTGTACAGGGTTTTCTCAACACAATTGCTTGGAACCAATATCATCTGAGGCTAGAACCATTCAGACACATATTGACGCCTGGTCTACTGGAGATAATCTTTCAATGTATTCAGCAGATGGTCTTATTTGTAAAAACAGCGCCCAGAGTAGTGGACGTCAGTGTCAGGATTATGAGATTCGTTTCTGCTGCCCTGGTATGTCTGGAATGTAGTTGAAATAGTAATATTACTTAGTAATTAAAATAGAATAAGAATATAATAAGAAGAATATCGCCCCTTAAGAATTAAAAGGCCTCATCTACAAATTTCGAAAAAAATTTTTATTTGCTAAAGGGATTACTGTGTCAGGCGCATCTTCTGTATAAACCTTAAAGCTTCTGGCCAATCCGATCCAGAGTTATAGCGTGTACAAGTTGGGCCTTAAAACATGATTGGCTAATTTTTTTCAATTCAAAGAGCAAAAAAGCCTTATCTACAAATTTTGTATATTATAACTATACAGTACGGCTGTCGGCTGTCTGTTTACTGTAGAGTTGTATGTACAGTTCTGCTCAAAACGTGTAACTGTCAGCATGTTGACATAAATTATTGTATGTGTGTAGGAGTATGCCGGATTCAGAATTTAATTTGTTATTCTGATCCGCCTAGAACTTTGAAAATGTCAACCATTGACTATGATGTACTAAGCGAACTATTGAGATTAGAGGAAATAAACAGTACCGTACAAAACGTGGCGCAACCAGAATTGGCAGTCCCACCGGTACCGGAAAATAATATGGTACAGCCGACACCGGCTATCATCACTGAAAATAATTCATTGGGAGTAGGAGCACCGTTCAAAGGATTTGTTGTCGAATTCGGCGGTTTTGGTACAGTTGACACTATTGACTGTACAAAAGTGGCCGATAATATCGAATGGAGTATAAGTGATAGCGATACAAGTACTACAGATGACAATAATAGTGACTCGGAATGGGTGATGACAAGTAATAGTAGTAGTGATGATGACAAAGAGAAATCGGAGAAGCCTAGCTGTAGTACGGATAATGAAATCCATTTCGCTTCATCTTCTAAAAATACACAAGCGGAAAAACGCAAGCGCATGAAGAGAGGTAAAGCGCAGCCAAAGCTTTGGAAGCGAAATAAAAATAAACGGCGGCGAGTTGTTGGACTTGCCTATCATTCAGCTACACAAAATCAACAGGTTTTGAAGCCCACGAGAAATCTCAAAGAAGCATGTCAATGCAAGGACGGTGACAATAAAACTGTCCGTTGTAGGTTTTTGATGGAAGAACAAAGGCAGGCTATTTTTAATCAGTTCTGGAAAATGCCCACTTGGAGTGAAAAACAGACATTTGTTGGTACATTAGTCGAATGAACAGATGTAACCCAACGGACAACAGAGTCTGTTGAGGTTAGTGATGGATTCAGGAGTTTGATAGTTCACAACCCCCGCCCCACTTCGTTTGTATTTTAGGTTTTGGAATCTTGAAGTGGGGTGGGGGTGGATCTATAATAATTACCCTGAATCCATCACTGGTGATACAGGGTGCCAAGATGAAACGGAATAATTTCTGGATATTTTATCTACCATTGTCTGAACAAGGCGAAAGGGTTCGTGTATGTAAGAGGCAGTTTTTAGGAACACTCGGTCTAGGAGAGAAGCAGTTGCGTAATTGGTGTAATGCAAAATCTCCATCATCAAATAGTACAAGTGATGTGCGTGTAGTTACTCCAAGTAAAACAGGGGATGACTTGCCTATTGTCATAACTCCATTGAAACATCTCAAAGTCGCAAAATGGGAGGATCAAAAACGCAAATTGGTTGAGTGGCTTGATCAACTACCAACAATGGAAAGCCACTACTGTAGAGCCCGGTCCACTAAGAAATATCTTGAGCCAATATGGTCGAGTATATCACGTTTACATCGGGAATATGTAAAGGTTTGCTTAGAACGAGTTCAGTCACCAGTGAGTAGAAATACATTTGATAATGTACTTCATTCGAAAGCATTGGCCCTTTACCGTCCGAAAAAAGATCAATGCGACATCTGTGTTGCACACACCCAAGGCAATATCGGTTTAGATGAATATTCTAAACATATAAGCAGAAAGGATGATGCTCGGCAATCATGGAGGATAATCGAAAGGCCAAAGACGGGAGGAAAACATTTTCCATGGATACAGAGGCTGTGCTCTTGTGTCCTAGATTGTATGTATCTTTATACTATTACAAGATGAAATTGACAATTCATAATCTCACCTTTTACAATGAAGAAACTGGAGACAGTAATCTGTACTTTTGGAATGAAAGTATTGGCGGTGTCAATGCTGATGAATTTGCTTCACTTACGGTGCGTTTTCTGAGAGGTCAAATCGACGAGGATACAAAAGAAATAGCATTTGTGTCGGATGGCTGTACATACCAGAACAGAAATTCTGTTATGTCGCAAGCTCTATTGACCATCGCCACAACCCATAACATCGTTATCACCCAGACATTTTTGGAGAAGGGCCACACACAGATGAAATGTGATAGCGTCCATGCAGCGATTGAGAATAGGCTTAGCTAGATCGAGAAATATACACTCCAGCTGTATTCTTAGCAGCAGCCAAGGAGGCCAGGCTGTCACAACCATATGTAGTACATGACGTGAGGATGGAGTGGTTTAAAAACTACTCAGCTTCAAAACGGTACCAATCTATCCGTCCTGGACTACGGGTGGGTGATCCTCTTGTAACTAACATCCGGCAGCTGCGGTATGCTGAGGGAGGAATCAGTTACAAAGTCGACCCACAATCTGATTGGATTAATTTACCAGTTCGACCTACCAATGCATCTATTACAACCGAACCACTCCCCTTGTATACTACACCACCGCGTATAAAGAAAGACAGGTGGGATGATTTACAGACATTAAAACAGTTTATACCTGAGGAATGTCACGTTTACTATGATTCCCTACTGACTGATGATGTCTCAGCCCGACTCGAAAAACGCAATAAAACCAAGGCCACCAAAAAACTATTCTTGAGCAATACTTAGCTACCTTTTAAACTTCTGATTTTAGGCTTATCGTAACTCAACATCGTAATTCAATCGTAACTCTTAAATTCAATCGTAACTCTTAAATTCAATCGTAACTCTAAATCGTAACTAGTGCTAGTTACCTGCTACCTGCAATAATTAAATTTGTATTTATATGTTTATGATTTTATTTTGTAGGGACCAATTACCAATGTCCTGGACTGATGAGTCAATGGTTTGACAGAGACAACCCAACAGGAACTGGAGACTGGGAAGATCTCTCATCTCTAATATTATATGATGCACAGGCAACACAATGTTAGTTACAATATAAACAATTAAACACAATGTAATGCTATATTTAAGTATGATGACTAAAGGCCAAACTAATTGCGTAAAGCCCCGTTCACATCCAACGGTGCGTGAGCAGTAAAGTAGTCTGGCGGTATTGAAGCGGTAAGCCAGCAGTACACTACCCGGAGCCCGTTCACACCCAACGGTACCCTTGCGGTAACTGATTGTCTATCTGTAGACTGTGAATTCAACAGGAAATTACATTAATTGTTTTAACATTGTTTAAATGGGCTGCGGTAAACCGCGCGGTTTAGCGCACATCTACCTGTTGTGTCGTTCACAGTCAGCGGTGTACCTCTGGCCCTGCGGTACACCGTGCGTTGTACCGTTCCGTTGGATATGAACGGGCCTTAAGTGAAATATTAAATTAACTAGAATTGTATGGAATAGTTGAATTTCAAGTAACAAAAAAATGCTTCTTCCAACAACATAATTTTTTACTGAATTTAAACTTTTTTTTTGTTTAAATTTTCATTGTTTATAATAATTGTATCTGACTATAAGTTGAGTATGATATATAATTTTTGAATACAAAATCAGATACAGAGTGGTCTCTATAAATATGCAAGATAGGTGGATGTTTGAGCTATTGTCATGGTTGTAGGATATTATGTACCATATGCAAGGGAATGATAGGACTTGTAATGGGAAGCAGCAAATAGAATGTTTACACATAATGACTGTATCACTGATTACCATTTTCAGTTTTGTGCTGAACCTGTCAGAGTTCATGTTCCGGTTTCTTATTTTTATGGGCAATCATGACTGAATCAAAGAAATAATTGACTCTAATTGTTCCCTTGTTATAAAAGTGCTATAAACTGCGTATATTATATTCATAGATACCATTAGGATTGTATTACCAACTGCTTCTGCAAAATGATAGCAGACTACTCCTTCCTGTTCTAGAATGCTGAGCAATATTTGGGCCGGATAGTTACGCAAGTTGGTCACAATTAAAAGAAGTAATCTTTGGTGTAAATTGGCAAAAAAAAAACGAAATCTTGTTTAATTTATTGTTTGATTAAAAACCACTGTCAATGTAACCTGCTCCTTTCCTGTTAAGTCCAAACCGAAATGATCTTACTTTGGTTCCCGAAGGAAAAGTAGTTCTTAATCAGATAATAGTCACCCACGAACTAATAATCATCTTGTCCAACTGATGCTACGGGTGAACAACTAATGCTAAGTAATGGCTGGTTTCCTTGCTTAGGTTGTTATTATTGACTAATATATCTAAAAATTTCTAAGGTATAAAATAAAAATATCTCGATTGCTATGCCTACATGCTGCATGAAAAGATCCAAGGTATCGTGAACTCTAGAGTCTGATTGAGTTTCCAGCCAAACCCCAAATAGATTTTAGTAACGTGGGCTGGCAGGAATGGGCAGCAGAGCTATAATTCCCTAAAAGTTAAGGCCAAGTTCGAACCACTTACATTTCGAGGTCCAACCCCCCTCCTGATCTGGTAGGTCGGGTACCCATTTATATTATATTTAATTATATCCTGAAGATGAGTCTCATCCTGATGTTGAAGTTTAATTATTTGTTCTCCCATTATTTAAGCCTTCTGGTGTTTCTTATAGCGAAAGCTTCCAATTATTTTACAGGGTTGTCTCAACACCACTGCTTGGAGCCAACATCTTCTGAAGGAAGGACAGTTAACACTCATATTGACCCCTGGACAACTGGAGACACTCTATCTATGTATTCAGCTGATGGTCTAGTTTGTAAAAACGATGATCAGAGTGATGGACATCAGTGTAGCGATTATGAGATACGATACTGTTGTCCAGGTAGGCACTATAAATACAAAACAATAAATATTTTGTTACATTATCGATTATCTTAACTTATCACAGTACTTTGGTGAAATACTCAATGATGAATTAATGATGAATACTGGACATATTTAACAAACTACGTTAAATTGTATACCGGTTGGATATATATAGTAAAGCACAATATTTTAATATATACAGTAAAGCACAATATTTTAACAACGTATATTATTTAACAGATATTAAAACTATTTATTACCAATTGTTAATAAACAACTACATGCATAACTCTCCAAAAAGGGAGGAATCCTATTGATCATGCATATAGACCATGTATAACGGTTTTGATCTTTCATGTCAAAACATTACCTCAAGTTTATTTGTGAACTAATTTAAAATTAAGTGTGATTAATTCATAGCCATTCTATATTACTAATAGAACATGTCTTCTTAAGGGTATTTCGGTACATGCTAGGAAAGATAGGTTCAACACTGGGGACTCCCCTTGTTTCTAAATTAACATTTGCTTCTCATCGTTTTCGAGAATTTGTCTTCTTTCAAGGACAATACAGTTAGTTACTTTGATCAAATATTACATAAATGTTATATATGTATATATAATGGAGGCAAAGCACCTTTTAAAAATATAAAAAGTGGTGTTTTCAGTACCC
This sequence comes from Nemertoderma westbladi, assembly GCA_032718475.1. NCBI lineage: Eukaryota > Metazoa > Xenacoelomorpha > Nemertodermatida > Nemertodermatidae > Nemertoderma > Nemertoderma westbladi. Next base: position 50,872 of record JAUCBJ010003314.1, read on the forward strand.
CTCGATTTAAAACATAGGGGCTTTGGTGGATTTAATGGCAATCTGGCAACATGTAGCCAAGAGGCCATGGTGGAAATTTGGTTTCATCAGGTTAAAATCACCACAGCGAGAGCCCAGAGCCGTGTGATACTGCTGTACTTCGATTGTCTGCTAGTTAGTTCATTTTAGTAGCAGTCCTATTGCTACTACTAGGGGCCGTCCAAGTATGACGTCAGCACTTTAGGGGGTGAGGGGGGTTGGGAAAATCTGATGATGTGCTGATGAGGGGAGGGGGTCAGCCAAAATCGGACGTCAGCATGTTCATTTATAGGTGCTAGAAGAGATATAGCAGAAGAGTAAATAGCTTGCCTATTTTAATTGTTCGAAGCCCCCGAAGGCCCGTAGCACGACCTTCTGTTTCAGTTACCAGTCACCATGTTTCAGTGATTAGGACGCGTGCTACTGGGGTACAGGTGTAGATGGTGTGCATAGGTAGTGAATGATATTGAGATTGTGCCCTCGATGAAATTTTTTTTACAGAAAAAGGCCTAACACTTTTCAAAGATCCCGTAAATTTTACAGGATTGTCAGAGTACAGTACACTCATCAAAATAATCATCCACAATTCATTAATTAATACCAGTATGGTGGTACCTTAACCATCTCCGGCATGTTTCCTAATGATAATTATTAAAACGACAAGGAGTTTCATCGCTACAAACTACATCACCCTGGGTCTATAGCAATATTGTTAACCGAAATTCCGTCCATCTTCAGGATTTTATCTCTGGAAATGGATTGTTTTCGGCTGGAACCCAGTTCAAGAAGCGAACTGGAAAGCTATGGACTCATAGTGGACCCAGTGGTCACAAGTCCCAGATAGACCATATCCTGTTTCGTAGGAAATACAGGAGCTCTATACAAGACTATAATGCAAATTTACACTACAACCCTTCTCCAGTGATCACCACCTTATTGTGGTCAAGGTAAGACTTAGTCTGCATGCTAGCAGAACAACGAAATCTGCCTTGCCGCGGCATGACTGGTCCTCTCTGTTGCAACAGCCAATTGTGAGATCCAGCTTCACACTACAGCTGAGCAACAGGTATGAGGTTCTTGCCTCTGAGGTGGCAGATCACTGTGAGGGCTATACTGCCTTCACAGAGGCAGTTAAGTTAGCAGCTGCAGAAACAGTTCCTGTATACCCTCGAAACAGGAAACGGGCCCCCTGGACTGACAACAAAATTCAGAAGTGCCGAAATGACCTCTATAAGGCGCAGAAAGAGTCCCGACTCAAACAGACTACAGCGGCCAAGAATGCAGTTAAGGCTGCATCTAGGTCCCTGAACAGGCAGTACTCTGTTAATTTACAGGAGCTAATAAACCAACAGGTTGATGTCATCAATGATACTGACGACAGCAGGCAACTGGTCTACTGTTGATGGTGACATAGAAGAACCATTTGAAGTGTTATGGGGCATCCTCCAGGGAGACACACTTGCACCATTCTTGTTCATAATTGTTGTTGACTATGTTCTACGCATGTCCTTGGATCATCATAATGATGACGGGGTGATGATAACTCCACCTACTGGCTCCAGAAATCGAGGAAATCCTGCCAAGTACCTAACTGATCTAGACTTTGCTGATGACTTAGGAGTACTCTCAGAATCACTAGAGGGAGCCCAATGGCTCCTCAGCTCATTAGAACAGGCTGCTTCTAGTATGGGTCTTTATATTAACTCCAGAAAAACCACAATTTTGACAGTTAACTTTGAAAGTCCTCAGCAACTCTCTGATCGGATGAGCATAAGCTCAACAGATTGTATGCTTGAGCATGCGGATGACTTCTGTTACCTGGGCTCATGGATCCGGAAGTCAGGTGAGGACCTTCGAATATGTAAGGGAAAGGCATGGGTAGCCTTGTATAGGCTTTCCAGCTTTCCATTAATCGGACACTTAAGTTCCAATTATTTAGAGCAGCAGTAGTTCCAGTACTCCTCTATGGGAGTCCATGCCGGGCTCTAACTGCTGAGGACACCAAATCTCTGGATGGCACATTCACAAGAATGCTACGCCGAGTACAATGCACACATCTCCAACCAGACACTATATAACATTGGAGGTGTCTCATTCATTCCCCCAAGCTTGACACTTGAACAAAATCGCCTCCGTTTTGCAGGACATTGCTTTCGCCGTGAGGACCAGCCAGTGCATAATCTTGTACTTTGTCAGCCTCATGGAGTGAATAATCATGGTGGACAGCCCATGACTTTCTTGAGACGCATCTTAAAGGACACTGGCCTTGAAGATGCGGATGATCTAGCAAATGTCATGGGTGATAGGGAGTTGTGGCAGTGCAATTTTGTCGATAAGCCGGTACAGCATTCTTAAAAATGCAGCTGCAATGCAGCATGCCGATCCTAGTAGTAGACATACCAGCCTCATTCATAGCCTATGCCTCTTACACCGAGATGGCCACTGGCAGGTCCATTCATACTAGCGACTGGGCCCAGGAACACAAGAACCTGCTGCGAAGGTACTATTCCGCTATTCGAACTTGATGGTACAACACCCTTCAACATCCGACTCCGCCGAGTAATGTCCAACATTATAACCGAAGTGCTCTCTGGACCCCCTCCTCATGAGAGCTACAGTGACTTTGTCTGTTGATGTCACGAGTGGCTCACCCCTTTAAGCAGCAGTGGGTGGAAGATAACCAATCCTAAGACTGGGAAGACTGTTCTGTTGGCTTCCTGTTCACAGACCCCAAGCAAATGTATGGTGTTCAGATGGGGGAGTTTCTACGCATACTCTGTCGCCATACATACTGTCGCCATGCCGACCACTGTCGCCATGCCGACCACTGTCGCTATGCCGACCACTGTCGCCATGCCGACCACTGTCGCAATGCCGACCACTGTCGCCATGCCGACCACTGTCGCCATGCCGACCACACAACAAATACACCCTATCCCATCTGTGATGGCCACACCTGATGTTCTACTCAGCTTCAGCAAGCACAAATCCACCACAGTATGGGTGCAGCATGCATCAAGTAAGATGAACTGCAGGTGGGACAGTGTGAAGATTGCAGATCAGGCATTGCTGCGTAGCCTGAGCAACAGCCTTACAATGGAGGATCGAAACCGGGCACGTAATGGCAATTGCCTAGCCATAAATAAGTGACTTAAGGCGACAAAGGTCAATCACACGGCGCGCAGCCTGCATTTGCGCATACGCCTCGTGTCCTTTGGAGATAAACATGGACATACTGGGATATACCTGATAGACAGCCTCTCGGCGTACTTTGGCGGTACAACATACTCACCTTGGGCTTCCAACGGCTTCACCTATCAACGGCCGTGGCCAGACGCTGCGCCGCGCCTGTGAATATAGTGGCAACACAGGCGTGATATGGGATATCATGCGTGTGGTTACTTCTGGACAGCTCAAGTCATTACCTGATGTGAGCATGGCTTTTCATGCCAATACGAGAGAAGCTTGGAACATAGTGTTGGCCTTATCAGCCAATGCACCCTTTCGTGCTCGGGCCCAACAAGCTGAGGCGGCCATTCGAAACACATGCGGTCATACCACAGCTGACTACCTGCTCGAGGCTGGGCAGGTTAGGAACTTTAATCGGTGTACTTCTTAGTCCCCCTATAGCAGGATGGATTCATGGCAACATAGTCCATGAAGCAGCTATACGCGTGGCTATGGGACAAGACACCCACTCACGAGCTCTCAAAGATCAATTAGACCTTGCAGAGACTGACCACTTGGTACCCGCTGACAAGAGAGCGTGCATATCTGACTACACAAGGGTATAGGGTTTTGTTTTACATGGATCAAGTGCTATTAAGCGAGTGCCATGGCCCCAGTGACTCACACATTCGCCCGAGGATGCAATTACAGCCGTAATTACAGCTGCCATACACCCCCCTAAGCCATCCCCCACAACCCACCCCCTCCACCCAGAACCCCCTCCCACCCTCCATCACTACATCTAGTACTACTACTACTAGGTCGAGCGAACTCGGACAGTGGAAATGAGATCCTTCCAGGCTTCCCGATTCTCCATAGTTGTTGCAATTTCGTTTCTCCCAAGTTCAGTATCCCTTTCAAGTTGATCTTGATTGAGTTGGTTGCCAGAGAAGTAGATCTGGTATGACCTCGTCTTTACTTCGCCAGCAGTGCCCACTGAATCTTAATCTGCGTTCACGGAGGGTGGTTGATACAGGTGGTATTGTACCATAAAGCTCGGCGTTTGGCATGTGTTGTCTCCAGCTGATGTTTAGGGCTGCCCTTAGTAGTCTTGTGTAGCAACCATCAATTCGTTGTTCAAGTGATTTTGTCAGTGTCCTATCCAGGTCTCACCCCCGTATAAAAATACACTTTCCACTGTGGCTCGAAAGAACTTAGTCTTCAGGTGCCTGGAGAGATCTGATTTCCAGATGGTATCCATTTTTGATAGAGCTACCCAAGCCTTTTGCTACATCTACTACTAACCACTAACGGGTATTTGTGTGTGGTAGAACCACCATGACTCATCCTCAGATGATGTGGTGATTGCCACATTGACGGCTATATATATATATATTAGAAAGCTTTCATTACAAGGAATCTACTTATCTAACAATGTCTGAATGTCGTTGAGAAACAACTCAGTTATATATAGGGAGGGGTTCAAAGATTGCAAGTTTGCATTATTGTTTGCTGAAGGTCATTTATGCTATTTAATAAATAAACAACATTCTAGTATGTGTCATATATTGCATGAAATTCCACTAATAGTGCATCCAGCAACCCACTCCTGAATGCGGATAAGTTGACATAATGTAACAAAATTACATATATATCATCGTATGGTAGAAGGCATTATTCCACCTCCACCTTAAATACCCACATTTATTTATGTAAACCTCCTTTGATGTATTCGTTTGGTACATTAATACCCTCATGTCATAACACTAAAATTACTAAAAATGTAAAATATAGTTAAACAAAAACTATAATAAAAATAAAATTTTGTAAAAAAAAAAGGAAATTTTGTAATATTTATTGTTTATTAATATTTTAATTTTAATATTTAATATATTAATATTTATTTAATTAAAATTGATTTGTTAGATTTCATCATACATCCTCAAGAATGTGAAGGGCCTATGAGCCAATGGTATGACAGAGATGACCCCACAGCTACTGGTGATTGGGAGGATCTGAATTCACTAATATCCCTCAACAGCCAAGCTGAACAATGTTAGTATAAAACAACAATATATTAATAATATAATCAAACAAGTATATTGCATATTTATTTATTAGGTTCAGTTAATGTGATCTGTTATAACGATCCGTAAACTGTTATAATTATCGGTTTAATAATATTGTTACTTCTAGAAGCTAGCAGATAACAGTATTCTAGGGGGGTAGAGCATTTTCTGACCAAAACGTCGAATTTTTGAAACATATCCTATCTGATGCAGAATTTCAGGCTGAATCCAAATATGGAAAACGTTTTCCCATATCTTACTTAGTTTTCGAGATATCATGGATAGAAGATACTGGCTCCGATATATTGCAATATTGGTAAAGGCGATGAAGTTTGGGGTTCGCATTCAATTTCTGCCAATTTCTGTGCTCAGTGGTGCTAATTGGTTGTCTCCACGAGAAAGAGCACAAAATTTTAATTGAGATGGTATTTTCTTATTATTATTGGACCTACTGATCAGTTTATAAGACAACTTCAAGTCTCAAGAATGAAGATGGGACTTGAATAAGCGACTCTGCGGTCTTTGCAGGATTACATGGAATAGACTTATCGGTCATCGGAAATCTTCAAAATGTATAATCTCCAGTTCTAGTGGTCGTATGGAATTCGTTTTGGGCTCATTCGAAAGCTCTTTTCTCAAGGACCAAAGTTACCATTTGGTTTGGCAAACTCTTGAAAGCTGCCTGAGCAATCGTAACTTGAACAAAATTTGCAAGGCATATTTTACCCAAATTCATGTTATGTTTCTTTACAACCATTTTATCTTCACACTACAGCTGAGCAACAGGTATGAGGTTCTTGCCTCTGAGGCGGCAGATCACTGCCTTCACAGAAGCAGTTAAGTTAGCAGCTGCAGAAACAGTTCCTGTATACCCTCGAAACAGGAAAAGGGCCCCCTGGACTGACAACAAAATCCAGAAGTGCCGAAATGACCTATATAAGGCGCAGAAAGAGTCCCGACCCAAACAGACTACAGCGGCCAAGAATGCAGTTAAGGCTACATCTAGGTCCTTGAACAGGCAGTACTCTGTTACTCTACAGGAGCTAATAAGCCAACAGGTTGATGCCATCAATGATGCTGACGACAGCAGGCAATCATCCCAGGCATGGAAATCAATCAACTTGCTGGCTTACTGGGCGGAAAAGCCAACCAGCCACCAAGGTTAAGGCTGAATCACCAGCCGATTGCCTCAATGGTTGGAAGGCCCACTTTGAAAAGCTCCTCAATAATGACAGGGTATTGCCTGATAACTTTATAGAAGTCTTTATAAAAGAACTCCCAGATATTCCCATTGGCGATATCTCCTTTGCAGAAGTGAAGGCTGGTGCAAAGAGCATTAATACCAATCGTGCCAGTGGAGTAGATGGTGTTCCCCCTGAGGTCTTTAAAATACCTGAGTTTTTAAAGCTCATCTATCCCATCATAGTAGACATGTACCGAACAACAAGAGTCCCACAAGAAATGAAAATAAATAAGTTGATGCCAGTTCCCAAGAAGGGCAACCTAACACTATGGTTCTTTCGGGGAATCTCATGATCTCGATTGCTGCAAAGCTATACAATATAATTATATTAAATCGCATCAGGGATCCCATTGAGAGACTGCTCCATGGAAATCTGAATGGGTTCCGTAAAGGTCATGGGACCATGGAGCCCATTTTGGCACTTAGAAGGATAATTGAAGAGTTATAAAAAAAGAAAGACAGGCATCTGGCTGTTATCTTTGTTGACTTCTTCAAGTCCTTTGACCCCTCAAACTGTTGAGGACACCAAATCTCTGGATGGCACATTCACAAGAATGCTACGCCGGGTTCATTGTCTCAAGTACAATGCACACATCTCCAACCAGACACTATATAACATTGGAGATGTCTCATTGGTTCCCCCAAGCTTGACACTAGAACAAAATCGCCACCGCTTTGCAGGACATTGCTTTCGCCGTGAGGACCAGCCAGTGCATAATCTTGTACTTTGGCAGCCTCATGGAGTGAATAAGTATGGTGGACAGCCCATGAATTTCTTGAGACACATCTTAAAGGACACTGGCCTTGAAGATGCAGATGATCTAGCAAATGTCATGGGTGATAGGGAGTTGTGGCGGCGCAATTTTGTCGACAAGCCGGCACAAGTTTCTTAAAAATGCAGCTGCAATGCAGCATGCCGATACTAGTAGAAGTTTTATCTTAAATCAAATGGTAACTTTGTTCTCTAAGAAAAGAGCTTTCGAATGAGTCTAAAAAGACCGCTAGAACTGGAGATTATACATTTTGAAGATCTCCGATGACTGATAAGTCTAATCCATGTAATCCCACAAAGACCGCAGAGTCACTTATTTGAGTCCTGTCTTCATTCCAGAGACTTGAAGTTGTCTTATAAACTGACAAGTAGGTCCAATAATCATAAAAAAATACCTTCTCAATTAAAATGTTGTGCTCTTTCTCGTGGAGACATCCAATTGGCACCACTGAGCACAGAAATTTGCAGAAATTGAATGCAATCCTGAATGCAATGACCAATCCTGGATTACCCCTTCTCCTCTCCAACAAAGTGCGAGTCACTTCACAGGGGAGGGGAGGGGGGGGGGGGGGGGGGGGGGGGGTGGTATCTGACTTTTTTTGATTTATTCAATGTCACCCACCATAATTATCTAGGTTAAGTTAAATTAAGTTAAGAAGATAACACAAAAGTTGGATTTTTGAAACATATCCTATCTGATGTAGAATTTCATGCTGAATCCAAATACGGAAACGTTTCGCATATCTTACTTAATTTTCGAGCTATCTGGGGTAGAAAGATACTGATATACC
>JAUCBJ010003315.1:0-28261 GCA_032718475.1 Nemertoderma westbladi
GAGTCGGTATGTATTGCTTGTGTGGGCCGCTATGTATTGCTTGTGTGAGTCGGTATTTATTGCTTGTGTGAGTCGGTATGTATTGCTTGTGTGAGTCGGTATGTATTGCTTGTGTGAGTCGGTATGTCTGGCTTGTGTGAGTCGGTATGTATTGCTTGTGTGAGTCGGTATATGTATTGCTTGTGTGAGTCGGTATGTATTGCTTGTGTGAGTCGGTATGTATTGCTTGTGTGAGTTGGTATGTATTGCTTGTGTGAGTCGGTATGTATTGCTTGTGTGAGTCGGTATGTATTGCTTGTGTGAGTCGGTATGTATTGCTTGTGTGAGTCGGTATGTCTGGCTTGTGTGAGTCGGTATACGTATTGCTTGTGTGAGTCGGTATATGTATTGCTTGTGTGAGTCGGTATGTATTGCTTGTGTGAGTCGGTATGTATTGCTTGTGTGAGTCGGTATGTATTGCTTGTGTGAGTCGGTACGTATTGCTTGTGTGAGTCGGTATGTATTGCTTGTGTGAGTCGGTATGTATTGCTTGTGTGAGTCGGTATGTATTGCTTTTATAGATAGAGGAAATCAAATGAATGAAACACCAATATTAAACTATGCTATTACCCCAAGGCCAAATATCGCTTCTAATATTTAAATCACATAATATCAGATATCAACCTTATTTCCTTGAACCAGAACCAGTATGAACCAGTATCAACGGTATACAAGTATGAATGTTTTATGCGATTTTGGTAGCTAATATGATTGTGATTAACTAGCGAAACTTAACTTAACGAAACTGCTTTAAATTTTATCAACAAATGTACCTGATGCGGGATCGAATCCGGCACTTTCACATCCTATTTCTGGGGCTTTGCCGAGTGAGTGAGAAAGACCAAAATTTTGACAGTTAACTTTGAAAGTCCTCAGCAAGTCTCTGATCGGATGAGCATAAGCTCAAAAGATGGTATGCTTGAGCATGTGGATGACTTCTGTTACCTGGGATCATGGATCCGGAAGTCAGGTGAGGACCTTCGAATACGTAAGGGAAAGGCATGGGCAGCCTTGAATAGGCTTTCCAGGATTTGGGAGTCACCGAGAATTAATCGGAAACTTAAGGTCCGATTATTTAAAGCAGCAGTAGTTCCAGTACTCCTCTATGGGAGTCCATGCTGGGCTCTAACTGCCGAGGACACCAAATCTCTGGATGTCACATTCACAAGAATGCTACGCCGGGATCATTGTGTCAAGTACAATGCACACATCTCCAACCAGACACTATATAACATTGGAGGTGTCTCATTGGTTCCCCCCAAGCTTGACACTAGAACAAAATCGCCTCCGCTTTGCAGGACATTTCTTTCGCCGTGAGGACCAGCCAGTGCATAATCTTGTACTTTGGCAGCCTCATGGAGTGAATAAGCATGGTGGACAGCCCATGAATTTCTTGAGACGCATCATAAAGGACACTGGCCTTGAAGATGCTGATGATCTAGCTAATGTCATGGGTGATAAGGAGTTGTGGCGGTGCAATTTTGTCGATAAGCCGGCACAGCATTCTTAAAAATGCAGCTGCAATGCAGCATGCCGATCCTAGTTGCCGAGTGAGCTACTGGTGATAAATTACATTATTTAACGGTCCCTCTTTCCTATAATCACTAAAACATCTACATTGTTATATCTAACTGATTTATTTTATTTGATACGGAACATTAACTATAGCTATAAGCCTAGCCATTAATGAGGTACATTTTAACACTGATTCCCTATTATGTCATTCATTATCTATGGATTATGAATTAAGGATTCCTCGATCACACAAGATCAAGGTTGAGAACTTTGTTTATATTCGGTAATTTAGTAATTAGTATTCATCACAGCCTTCGTGTTGCTAGTGAGTGAATGTCTGGCAATCTGTCTCCAACAACATCTCAAAAGCTTATCACTCTAGTTTTTGGCATTCATAAACCCCTCAAAAAATTATCACTGGACCTTTCTGGTAGTATTTGTTATTCTTTCATAGGCCTACTATCAGTCTATGATGTTTGTCCACCGATTAAGTAAACTTTACTTTGGTAAATTATTTTCATAATGATAGCGGTCAATCTAATTGCAGTTCTTCAACTTACTTTAATGTGAATAGTACATGTGATCCAAAAAATACAAGCTATTAATTAGTGTGACCGGCTACCGGTAAAGCACCCGTATAAGCCTTGTGGACCTAACACCTTCAGCCAATGAGGTGTTTAGTTGCCGTTCTCCGGTAGGTAAAACCTTGGTGAGGGGTCCAGATCTGCGACAGTTATTCGTGCTCTATCTGGGAGAGAGGTTCAATTATGGGTGTTTTATAATTTTGGAATATATTTGTGATCCCAATCTTTGAATGAATTATTATTAATAAATCTTAACATCGTATATGGTTTATTTGTGCCAGTAATTAGTATTACTATTTTATATTACATTTCATTGCCATAAATAATATAGTTTAAGAATATTACTTTTAAAAAATAATAAATTGAAAGGGTAGTTCTGAAAGAGGCAATTAACGAAAGTTAATGAAAGCTAACCGAACCAAGAACCAAAAGAAACAAGCCATAATTTAAATAATCCCAATATTATTTCAAAAATATATTCACGAAATTTAAGTCAGTATTAGAGGTTTAAGTGTTGTGTTGTTCCGAAACCAGCCCAATGCATATGTCAAATTCATTAAACCAGGCCTGACGACTGGTAGAGTACATACCACAACCCTAATCGGATTAGTTTAGAGAAATACAGGGAAATGTTGGCGATGGACAAATAATACTTAGTATTTCGTGATTATTACACTGTAAACTGTGCACAGCGATATGTTGCCTACCAGGAGGTAATTAAAGAACTAGGCATAAATACTTATTAGGATACATGTCTGCCTGTATTCAAGTCATTCAGCACAGGGCTAATGAGCAAAGAACACGTCTCACTATAACTGTAGGTCTAGTGGTGAATTTATATTCCGCGTATGATTATTTGAAATATAACCGCGATTATTTGAATTATAGCTCCTATAGTTTTTGTTTATTGATGGAATGAGACCTTTGAAACTCGAATTGTGCCCCTTTACATGAATGGGTTGCTTTCGCACAGTCACCTTGTTAACATTCGTTAATTGCCCTCTTCCGGAAATGCCTTTGTATTGTTAAAAAATAATACTGTTTTGATACTTTTATTTATTCATTCTTTAGTGTATTCTTGTACAGTATATATATATATTTAGTTATTTAAAATTCACACGGTAGAACTCGTAGAGCACACCAAATTAAGTATATAAGCCTAAAACTACAGTACCAAATAATTAAGTAGGGGCCTACAGTTGTAACAATTACGCAAATAAGGCACAAAATGCACAAAATTAATAATGAGAAAAAAAACATTATAGTAAAAATACACATAGTATAAAAATTGTGCAAAAACTGTCTAATTCTTCTGTTTAAATGGACAATGCAATGAAAGAAATGTAGTCTATTTAATTTATTTGAATACTTCTTGTACCTTAATTAGGGAGTTTGAATGGATTGGTCTCGAATCAGTGTATCCAGGCGAGCCGGGACAATCGTGGACGGTGAAAAGATATGTGCATCAAGGTGCTTTTCAAAAGTCTCCAGTATAGTATATAGTATGTATGTATACTGTGTAGTGTAGTAGTAGTTGTATATTATAGTTTGAATTAATTATGTATTATTTTATTTCTATTTCTATTGTTGTCGTTATTAATCTTCAATGTGCAGTTACATTTACACATTACACAGAAGTTGAGCTCGAGAACTTTAAATCCAATGACAATCGGCAAGCAGGTAAGTAATAATATAAGTAAATATTAAAGCATAATAATTACTTATTTTATACTTATACTTTATTATTTATTATTGATCATCTTAAAGGAAGTTACTGCTAATATATTATTATTGATTGTTTAGATATATTTCAAACTGTAAATGTTTATTTGACTTGCTTTAAAAGCACGTCACCGGGGGTTGAACCAGCAGTAGACCCATGTTTCGGCCTATCACGCCTCATAATTAGCCCTAACCAGTTCAATCACTTTCCCCTGACACTTGCTTTCTTATTCTACTTCTATGGAACAGTGAGTCCGACTATATAGTGGTACATGCGTCTTCATTTTTTACTTCCTGATAAAATCACCTTAAAATATTATATTATTCCTTCGAATTAACTGAACTCAAATAAATTTAATTAGTACAATTTTACTGCTGGTTCCAAATACTAAAGTATTTGTAAGTAAATTTCAAGTGACCTTATTGTGTAGATTGGTTTTGCATAAAAGTTTGTACTTTTTGCAGTTGACTGCTTCCCCGGCTGGAAACAAATTGGTTCGAAATGTTTGTCGCTATTCACTACGCCGGTAATGAATTACAGCGCGGCATCGTCTTACTGTAGACGACATTACGGAGGCCATCTCGCTAGTGTAACCAACCTCCTTGAATACCAACACATTGTAACCCTGACAACGCATAACAAAGACGAATTACTTAGAAGTATTTGGATCGATAAAGTCGAGGGAACTAATTGGGTCGATGGAAGTTTATATGTATGTATAACATAACAAGTTTGCAAATAATTAATTATTAATTATTAATTAATCATTTTGTGAAATGTAGTACTTTGCAGCGTTATGACCCGAGTGTATTTATGTACCGAGCGAGTGCAGCGAGGGAGGTTTATGTAAACAATACATCATAAACGTTGAATCCTTTCAGACAACGGTGTCGTGTGCTGTCCGTTAGTTCGTTACATCTTGTCAGTGGACTTATCGGCGTTCTCAACTTGAAATGCATATCCTTTGTATGCAATTAATAGCAGTTACTGTATTAACTGCATTGTAATTAATTAGTTAATAGAGAATACTATTATTATTATTATTAAGACGTTTATTATTTTCTATAAGTTTGTTGTATGCAGCGTTCCGTCCTATAGGCCGCAATGCTGACAAATGGTATTGTGCAGCGTTACGAGGATATCACCAGACCAGAACGCTGCTGATAAGTTGATGTAATCGAACAATATTTATTTACACATTTATGGATAAAGTAGTCTTACACCTGATTAAAGTAGTATTACACCTGATTAAAGTAGTCTTACATCTGATTAAAGTAGTCTTACACCTGATTAAAGTAGTCTTACACCTGATTAAAGAAGTCCTACACCTGATTAAAGTAGTCTTACACCTGATTAAAGTAGTCTCACACCTGATTAAAGTAGTCTTACATCTGATTAAAGTAGTCTTACACCTGATTAAAGAAGTCTTACACCTGATTAAAGTAGTCTTACACCTGATTAAAGTAGTCTTACACCTGATTCAAGTAGTCTTACATCTGATTTAAGTAGTCTTACACCTGATTAAATTAGTCTTACATCTGATTAAAGTAGTCTTACACCTGATTAAAGAAGTCTTACACCTGATTAAAGTAGTCTTACACCTGATTAAAGTAGTCTTACACCTGATTCAAGTAGTCTTACATCTGATTTAAGTAGTCTTACACCTGATTAAATTAGTCTTACACCTGATAAAAGTAGTCTTATACCTGATTAAAGTAGTCTTACACCTGATTAAAGTAGTCTTACACCTGATTAAAGTAGTCTTACACCTGATTAAAGTAGTCTTACATCTGATTAAAGTAGTCTTACACCTGATTAAAGTATTCTTAAATCTAATTAAAGTAGTCTTACACCTGATTAAAGTAGTCTTACACCTGATTAAAGAAGTCCTACACTTGATTAATGTAGTCTTACACCTGATTAAAGAAGTCTTACACCTGATTAAAGTAGTCTTACACCTGATTAAAGTAGTCTTACACCTGATTCAAGTAGTCTTACATCTGATTTAAGTAGTCTTACACCTGATTAAATTAGTCTTACACCTGATAAAAGTAGCCTTACACCTGATTAAAGTAGTCTTACACCTGATTAAAGTAGTCTTACACCTGATTAAAGTAGTCTTACATCTGATTAAAGTAGTCTTACACCTGATTAAAGTAGTCTTACACCTGATTAAAGTAGTCTTACACCTGATTAAAGTAGTCTTACACCTGATTAAAGTAGTCTTACACCTGATTAAAGTAGTCTTACACCTGATTAAAGTAGTCTTACACCTGATTAAAGTAGTCTTACATCTGATTAAAGTAGTCTTACACCTGATTAAAGTGTCTTACACCTGATTAAAGTAGTCTTACACCTGATTAAAGTAGTCTTACACCTGATTAAAGTAGTTTTACACCTGATTAAAGTAGTCTTACACCTGATTAAAGTAGTCTTACACCTGATTAAAGTAGTCTTACACCTGATTTAAGTAGTCTTACACCTGATTTAAGTAGTATTAAAGTTCGCACTCCTCCGGTCCAGCTCCCTCTGCCTCCGGGGTGGGCGACGGTCGTGGCGGGGATTGGGGTTCGGAGATGGGGCCGGTCTGCGTGGCGTGGGGCTAGCAGACCAGTTCTGAGGTGATATATTTTACATATTAATTTTGTGTGGTGGTGGGTTTTCTATTTGTAAATTTTATTTTGTTTTGCTTTGAAAATTATATTATGATGTTTATATAAGCTTTAATCTATGGGAATATAATACTGAAATTCCAATAATAATAATACATTAAATTAATAATATATTAAAGTAGTATTACACCTGATAAAACTAGTCTTACACCTGATCAAAATTAATTCATCTCTCAAAATTCTACGGTGGTGATTTGTGGCCAATTAATTTTTTTGTGATTTAAAATTGTGTTATTGATATTATTATTATTATTCGAAAATAAAATTATTATGTTTTAGCATCGAAAAAAAGGAATTAATATGTTTTGGTGTTACTAAAAATAGATCTGATTGCTTATTTGTTTCTGCTACATCCGTTACTAACATGTTGCGAATTCTGTACCTACATAAACCTACCACTTAGGACAATATTTCAGTGTTCTTGTCTTGGTCTTATCCATGATTGTTTGGGGTAGAAAGTAAAGTAAAGCCAAACGGATGTAAACGTTAAGCAGACACCAGTGCATAACTAAGCCCAACTTATCACTCTTGGCTAATGCATTAGATATATAGCATCGAAAAGAAAATGAACTAAACTCAATAAAAATGTGAAACAATTGTTTTAGCGCTCCCTAGCGGCTGGCGTAAGATTTAAAAAATTTCGCCAAAAAGACCACTCCTCCGTTAGTTCCCATTTTCATTTTTCGACACCACAATTTTTGGAACCGCAGCATGTTAAATTACATCATTATTCTTCGGCCACTTGTTTTATTTTCATTTTCTATTTCTGATAATTGGCAATTTTGTAAAAAAATATTTTTAATTATTTTATAAAAATTGAAAAAATCCACGTTTTTTATGTTTTTTCTTAAAAAAAATGCGGAAATATTCTAAAATCCAGAAAGGTGGCCGAAAAATATTAAAGCTTATTAAATTTCCTTTCACAAAAAAAGGTTAAGAAATGGCAGAGGAGTCGTGTTTTTTGTGTGAAAAAATGTAATTCCGAGATAATTGCCTTTGAAGTTTGAACCTTCCCGCGAAAAAACTGTCTGTTAATATGTAAGAATGTCTGTCAATATATATCTAGCAACACAAAAGCACAAACCCATGCTAAGATTTTAGCTATGGGGGTTTGCCTGGGGTCTGTTTTCACTTTGTTGTAATCTAGTTTGTCTGTTTGTCTGTCTGTCAGTTTTTCTGACTATCCGACAATCTGTCCGTCAAATATAAGGAAAGGGCAGATCTTCTAGCTAAAGGTTTAGCTCTTGGGGTTTTTAGGGTCGCAAAATCCATTTCGAGTGTCAGTTTCAACATTTGATGACTTCCAAATTGTCTGTTTGGCTGTCAGACAGTCGGTTATATTTTGACGGACAGACTGAAGGGCTTACAGACTGGAAAGCCGACACCAAATTTGAATACTGATATCAGGAAAGAAGTCACGGACCAAGATAACCCACATTGGAAATTTTTTAGGAAGTTAGTATGAATTCCATGGTTTTGGAGAAATACTGACGGACAGACCGACAGTAAAACGGACAAACAGCCATTTCCCTTGAAGTAAGACAGATTTTGCAAAACGGTTTTCATATTTGAAATCTTGATTAAATGCTGTTCTAGAGCTCTTGAAATTAAAAAATATTGAAAATTTTAACCAACCAGGGGGGTGGGGGGGGGGGGCGTAACCCCGTAAAATTAATTGGCCACAAATCACCACCGTCACCATTCAAACTTAAACCTATTCTATTTGAATTTAGTTTATAATTTTGGTAGAATAACGTGCCATTGTACTTACACCTTTCCCTAAATTAATAATTTAACAATGAGACGATATATTAATCCTCAGTGATGGGATTTGTGTTCTATTCATCCCCCTTGACTCAACTATATACACACACATACAGTCTGCTGATACATGTGGTTTATTACACAGTCGAGCGTAGTGAGTGAGTTTAAATAGTTGTACGATGATTAAAATGTATATTATTATTGTAAGTATAACTTTATTATTAATAATAAATATTATATTTTGTTTTGTTATGTCAACTGGTTGGGATACCTGAAAGGAACCATTTTACGAGCGTTTCTGGCTAATTTCGGATTGCTGATAATTGACAATCCGAGGACATTATTTAACAAAATTACGTATAATTATTACCATTACATGAAGAGGGGACTATTCAGGGATAAAGAATGCTGTTTATTTATAGCAAACATTCTCGCTGCGTATATGGTAGGTACAGAAATATGTGTAATAACGCTAAAAAGTGCTAATTTTCACACAATGATGTAAACAGTTTTTATTTTGCATTCCAAACGTTCTCTACAGATTTAAATGTAATCACTTTCAAAATCACGGTACATTCTAAATCAAGTAAGGAATAACTGTCGGGTGTCGGATAATTGATTAATAACTGGATAACTTTTTAAACTTTATAAACTTTTTAAAAATATGTTAATATATTAAAATAAATGTTCGGCGGGTGGTACGTAATGTAATGTACTACTACTGTACACATTACAACACATCATTATTTATTGTCTCGCAGAACAATACGATGGGTATTCCTAACGATTTCTACAAGAATTTACAGTCCAACAATAGTTGTCCTCGATACGACGTAACATCAAAGCAAATCGCCGCCTCGGATAATAATAGTTGCAATGAATTTATGTATTTTCTATGCAAATCGCAAGGTCAGTTCATTTTATTCTATTCCAGTAATAAGATAATAATATTTTGTTACATTATTAAATAGACACCAACACCATGTACTGTAGTTGTAGTAAATTATATTAGATGTAATAATTATAAATCATTATTATCAATTATACGATCCATTTATATATTAAAGTTCAAAAGGTATAAATTTATATAATCAGAAACTGTGAAATTTAGATGTGCAGCGAGTTTTTAGAAAAGTTTGATAATTTCATTAACTTCTCCATTAACTGTATAAACTATACGTCCTGATATGTCCATCGTGTTATACCTGTAGTAGGTCATTATACCTCCCAAAAAATTATTAGTGCGAATTACATTTTCGGCAGTTACCTGAACGATGAGGCAGGATGATCACCACGCTTTTTAAAATCAATGGTTAAATAATTCTAGTTGGGTAAACCTGTAACGGTTAACGAAATCGGAAATACAGTAGCCCGAGACGGGGTTCGAACCCAGGACCTCTTGGCTGGAAGCAGATAGCCTCACCTTCTCTATCAGTGATATGGTTATCCCTCCCTGGTATTCATAACGGTGTCCTAACTCGGTCCTGACCTAAATCACCCTCTTAAGTCCCCAAAACTAATTCTAGCACGCATATGATATTCATTCGCATGAGACGGCGATGAAACTGGTTTTAACTGGTTCCATCTGATTTAAACTTTTTATATTTTGTATTTATTTTGTTTTGTAGAAATAATTATTTTTAACAGACAACCGCCCAACTGTAGTGTACATTATTTATAACAATCGTATATATAACATAGCGAGCGGTCAAGGCCTATCAAAAATTAATTTGATGTAACTGTAGGCCCTATCGGTACTCGTATTTTCGTACGAGCCCTGTCAAACAGTCAGCAAGTACTGTGCAGCACAGTACTGGCTGTCAGTCGGAGATGTTTATTCATAACACACTGACGACATTTACTATCAGTCCAGCTAATGTCATGGTAACACAACAATAACAAACTAAACATTTTCGTAATCATTCTACAGCCAATCAATCATATTAATTTCCAAGTGTTTCGTCCACCACCAGATACATTGCATCGCACTACAATAATAATATTATAATTATAGACGTGGCCAGTGTGTGTTATGGGTGATAGAACGAGGAAATGGAGGCAACATAGAAGCCGGAGCTAGAAGGTTGCCTCTAGGGTGTTAGTAGTGGTTATGTGAGTATGTGACAAGGATAAGAATATGAGTGAGGCGCCGAAAAGTTTTTAGTGAGTACAGTTTTTTAATATTAATCGAGAAACGTGAAAAACAAGATACACAGACTTTACTAATCAATATATTTGTGCCTTAATTAAAAGGATGTGAAACTTCTGGAAAAACCGTAGGATAACATTTACTGTATGGGTGTATTCAATTAAAAATAATATTATTACTACAGTGTATAGTATTAATATATTGTAATGTACTTTGTTATGTATTTAATAGTTATTGTCCAGCACAATGGTAAGCTTTATTCGTTATCAAAGTTTCTGAGCAAGTCCATCTTTGAAACAGGCTGAAAACCTGTGTATGGTTGCAGATTCTTTATTGAAAAATCAATACAGTGCCATATATGAGGCCCCATGTATTGAATCGACATCTGGCCGCGGGATGTCTGAAATGCGGGATGAAAAAATTCAAGTTTGATCCGCTCCTAGTTTTTACAAAGTTTTCTTTAAATAATTACGTTTTCATTGGCTTGCAAATTAGGACCGGTTCTAATTGTTGTTGGCCACCAATGAAAAAGCAGGTTATTCCATCTGCTGCATAGGGCTGCATTCATTGGCTCTTTCGGGCCAGGACACCATTATGAATACCACTTAAAACACGTTCGTGGGGCCATCGCGCAGGACGAGGGTCAGTTATTAGATACAGATTAAAATTGAGCAATTCTATCCCAAAAGCGGTACTTAAGAAATTTATATAAATAATTAAAAAAATTTAACCAAACTTTTACGAAAAAAAAAACGTTCGCATTGGCAACTGGGCATCGATGTCATAGAAGTCCACAGTCAAACTACTCAAAAAATTAAATGCATTCTTCAGTCCTCGGGTCTCGCTCATCGGTAAGTCCAGTTTGCCCGTAGCGCTAGCGCAGTAGCTATACCAAACGTCAAGGTCGCTAACGACACTGCGAGAGACAGAGGCGGAGACCTTGTTGACGAGTTGTTTGAGTATCGGTACAATTCCAAAACGTTGCTGGGTATTGCAGTATTGGGCTGTTGGGGTATCTAGTGCTGTGGATACCGGAACATGGAATAAAAGTCAGCTGGTACAACCTGACAAAATGTCAGTCTGTCTTAAGTCCGCATAATTTCAAAACTTCCATGGCTGCATGGTTGCCGTTGCCGAGCATGAATGGTGGGTGGCGCCAACGACCTGAAGACGGTACCGGTAACTCTGTACCACTGTAACAGTAGGTACGTAGGCCATGGTAGGTACCGTACCTTAAAACATATGTTTAATAAGATTAAGGTACCGCACCGTACCGTACCGGTACATGATATCAGGATATGGCTGAATAGTCGCGTTATCGCAATTCAGACATCACTCAGGCAATTGCAGGACTCCCTACCCTACCGCACGTACCAATACTCAGATAATGCAGTAGCAGTACCACACTGACAACCAGCCTAGAAAGCTAGGCCTACCACATACAGCAACAGCAGTGAGCAGTACCAGTACTGAGTAGGCCTACAGCAATCTCATGGTACCGGTGTCGTACTCTGAACTCTGCAATCTGGAAATGCTGGAATAATAATAATAATAATAATATATATTTATATAGCGCCTTTCTGAACATATTTCAAGGCGCTTAAAAACTATTTGAAACCAACTAAAAAGGCTACGTACAGAGAATTAATTAATAACTAAAAAGTTTGAACAATATTAAATAAAAATCAGCAATATTCCTCTTTGTACAGGTGAGTTTTGAGTCGCGATTTAAACAGAGTCAGCGTCGTGGCATCTCTAACTTCTTGCGGGAGGGAGTTCCAGATTGTTGGTGCCGCAATTGAGAACGCCCGTCTCCCGTAATTATGCAAGTAAAACTGCGGTACAAATAGAAGTCCCTTATCAGCAGACTGTAATTGTCGTGGAGGTACATAGGGAGTTATTAAATGGGTCAAGTAGGCAGGAGCAGCACCATGTAAACACTTGAATGTCAACAAAGCTATTTTAAATTTGATCCGTAAATTTACAGGTAACCAATGCAAACGTTTAAGGACTGGAGTGATGTGCTCTTGTTTCTTAACGCCCTCTAGCAGTTGCGCTGCGGAATTTTGTACATATTGTAATTTTTTGATTGACTTCGAGGGTAATCCATAATATAATGAGTTGTTGCTGTCGAGTTTGTTTGTGACAAAGGCGTGAATTAAGATTTCAAGGTCATGTCTGCTGAGGTACCGTTTAATTTTAGCCAAACTTCGAAGATGAAGAAATGCATCTCGGACCGTTGTACTTATTTGATTGCTGTATGTCAGATTTGAATCCACGATGAAACCTATATTACGTGCCTTGTCGCTGCAGCTGATCAGGTCATCCCCTATTTGTATGTTAGGGGGCGTTAGTTGTTTACCGAAACGGGACTGCAGAAGGATAATCTCCGTTTTATCTGAGTTCATTTTCAATAAATTATCTTCCATCCACTTCTTTACATCGGCCACGCAACGTTCAGTCACCTCAACAGCAACGGACGAATTAATAGGTTTAAAACTAATGTATAGCTGTGTATCGTCCGCGTACAAATGATACGAGAGGCCGTGGTTGCGAATAACATTTGAAAGCGAACGAGTGTATATCGAAAATAATATAGGCCCAAGTACCGATCCTTGTGGCAGCCCGTACAGCAAATCCAACCGGTTCGAATATTTTGCATTAATGCGAACCTGTTGTGACCTATTCGACAAGTACGATCTGAACCAGTCCAGGGCGATTCCCTCAACCCCGATTTCTCGATCTAGAGTGTCCAACAGTTTAACGTGGTCGACCGTGTAGAAGGCAGCACTAAGGTCTAATAAGACGAGAAGTACTCCCGATCCCGAATCGATTTTGCGTAATATGTCGTCGCTTACCTTAAGCAACGCGGTCTCCGTTCCGTGTAAGGGTCTGTACGCGCTCTGTAAAGGTTCATACAATTTATTTATGTTCATATGAGTCATCAGCTGGTTTGCAATCACCCTTTCTGTTAACTTTGCTAAATATATCAGATTAGACACCGGCCTAAAGTTCCTAAGTATCTCAGGGTTTAATCGTGCTTTCTTTATGACTGGTGTTAACACAGCTTCCTTGAATAGAGTCGGCACAGTAGCAGTTGTAATTGATAAATTAATAATTAACATAATCACTGGTAGCAACAATTTTATTGAATGTTTTACTAATTGCGTGGGAATCGGATCCATGGTACTAGATTTAGATTTTGAGTTCTTTATTAGCTTTTCTGCCTCATCCATTGTTATTTTATTAAAGTGTTCCAATTTGGGAATATTGTTTCCTTTACCGTTGGTTGCGCCCCCCATACCCGTAGGAACGCCCAGTCCCGTAGCGCCCCCCGTAGGAATGCCTAGGTTAGTTGCGCACCCCGTAGGAATGCCCAGTCCCGTAGCGGCCCCCGTATGAATGCCCAGTTCAGTAGCCCCCCCCATAGGAGCGCCCAGTCCAGTAACACCCCCCGTAGGAATGCCCAGGTTGGTTGCGCCCCCCATAGGAACGCCCAGTTCACTAGCGCCCCCTGTAGGAACACCCAGATCCGATGCTTCACCCGTAAGAATGCCCAGGTCAGATGGTCCCCCAATAGGAATGCCCAGTTCAGATGAGCCCCCCGTAGGAACGCCCAGTCCAGTTGCACCCCCCGTAGAAACACCCAGTCCAGCAGCACCCCCTGTAGGAATGCCCAGGTCAGATGCTCCCCCCGTAGGAACGCCCTGGTCGGATGATTCCCCTGTAGGAGCGCCCAGTCCAGTATCACCCCCCGTAGGAATGCCCAATTCAGTAGTGCCCCCCATAGGAACACCCAGTTTGATAGCGCCCTCCGTAGGAGCCCCCAGATCATCAACGCCCCGTGAAGTAGAACCGCCATTTCCAGATAATAAGTCATATCTAATATCCTTTATTTTCTTGTAATAGAATTCCATAAACCTGTTCGCCAACTTTTCATCATCCTCGTGTGAAGGCAATGTACTTTTGTTTTTACGATAAAGTATTTTGGCAGCCACTGAAAATAGTTTTCG
This sequence comes from Nemertoderma westbladi, assembly GCA_032718475.1. Classification (NCBI taxonomy): domain Eukaryota; kingdom Metazoa; phylum Xenacoelomorpha; order Nemertodermatida; family Nemertodermatidae; genus Nemertoderma; species Nemertoderma westbladi. The sequence goes on from JAUCBJ010003315.1 coordinate 14,460, forward strand.
TTGATCACCTGCATTATTCTTTATAATGTTACTATAATATGTCTCTTTTGCTGACGCTATGGTATTGGCAACCACCGTGCACTGTAGGCGATAGGCGATACAATCAGCACAGATATTCGTCTTTCGATATCGGCGCTCCAATCTTCTGCGTTTTCTTTTTGCGTCGTTAATCTCATCAGTGTACCAATTTGCCTTCGGCCTCATGGAAACAGTTTTTGTTTGTAATGGGGCGTGTTTATCGAGTATGTTCATTAGGTTATCATTATACATTTTAATAACTCCATTAATATCACCAGAAGGAGAGTCGCATACTGGTGAATGTTTTAAATCCTCCAAAAACAGATTACCGTTTATTTTACTTATATTTCGGTAACTTATTGTCTGTGATATATCGGCTGGTTTAGTGAAATTCAAGTTAAAGTAGACTGCAAAGTGGTCGGATAAACCTATATTTCATACAAAAACGTTGCAAACGATATTCTGGTCGTCAGTGTGTACTAGCACCAGATCTAGTGTATGGCCCTTTATGTGGGTTGGTTGATTTACTAACTGTACCAATCCAAAGCAATTTAAAATGTCAAGAAACTCGGCGGCATCCTTGTTATCGCAGACATCAACATGAAAGTTAAAATCACCCAATAATAGTATTCTACCCGGAAGAACTATAATGTGCTGCAGAAACTCAGCGAATTGTTCAAAGAATAATGCTGCAGTGAGTCCGTTTTTAGGCGAAGGGCAGGTGCGGTACAATATAATAAGCCTAATAACAGATCCAAGTTGGGTGAATGTTAATTCAATATATTCAAATGTAGAATACACAAACTCACTAGCGGCACACGTTTTTAATTTGAGACACCGTTTGAAAACACAAGCTACTCCTCCACCTCTCGTGGTTGTTCTAGGATTGTGTTCTATAACGTATCCTTTAGGACATATTTCGTTTGTTACTTGGTTATCGCTCTCATCACCCTTTAACCACGCTTCCGTTATCGCAAGGATGTCTATTCTATCATCTGCAATGTGATCTTTAATAATTGCCGCTTTGTTATTAATGGATCGAGCATTATACAAACATACAGCAGTGTATTTCGGTTCAAGATGGTTCGAGTTCATGCTCATCGGGATGGTTGGTTGTCAATCAGTCTTTGTAACTAGGTCCTCAAAGCTCTGCCGAGTGCGAGATTGCTGTTCACTATTTGAGTGGGCGTTTGGAGAGGGGTTGGTGAGATCAACTATTTGGTGAGCTGTTGTTGTCGCGTCGTGGTCAGCCTGCGATGACGGAGTAGTGATATCTGCCGGACCATTTGACGGTTTGACCATAACAGACTTACTCCTATGAATTGTGCTCCGTGGACTCTCTACTACCGACCCTTTATTTATTACCCAGTATTTATCTGGGTACGCAACCATTAGTCGCCGCCGTTCCTCACGTAACTCGAACTGTGATCTACTTTCTTCTGGGGTATAGTCCGGTGTAATATATATATTGTCATATCTATCAGAGTGACGCAATTCTCGAGCTTTCCTTAAGAGAGATGATCTTTTCTCCCGTGGAACAGTTACTATCAGCAGTTTACTTTGTTGGTTAGACAATGGCTGTTTGGATACACGCTTAGTCGTTATTTCTTCTTTGGATAATTGGATGTCCAGATATGCAGCAATGTCAATAACTTGTTCCTTGTCATCGTGACCTCTCAATCCCTTAACGACAACATTCGTTTTGCGTTTGTTATGTTCCTCCTCCTCTAATTTTATTTGTTTCGAGAGAATGGCGATATTCGTACCATTACTATTTCGAGGTGTTTTTACCTTCGCAGAATATGATACCTTGGTCCATTGGCCACCATTGACTTCTTCCGGTTGACTACTGACATTATACTTGTTGGTGCAGTCCTTAACATTCATTACTTTAGTTTCAAGATCATCTATCTTCTTTTGACTTTCCTCTGCTTTACTTCCAATAACATCTCGCAACTCATTTATCCTCGTATGAGCCTTTTGATTATTATCTCCAATTACTTGATCCTGTCTAATCGATTGCATACGAAGGTGCTCAACTTCTTCTTCGAATTGAAGTAATTTATCATCCAGTCGCAATTCTAGCTTTTCAAAATCCTTGGCAACCTTTGTTAGACGTTGACCAACACATTGTCCACAGTAGAAATCAACAAGGCCGAAATCTGTGCCTCGTTTAGCGATGCAGATCATTGCAACACTGCATGATGCGCCGGAGCAGACAACCTCGATTTCAGTAAGTCCGTCGTTGCGCAATCCACTTTGTGGTGGAACTGCCGCCGCCTGTGGATTCACCAGGGATTTGTTGCTGCTTCGTCTCGGGTTATTACTGCATCCAGCAGTGCTTTGCCGTCTTAATTTTTCAGAATCAGCACCGGGAGCCTTGCTGGTAGAGGTAGTCGATTGGGAATGTGACATTTTACTCCTTGTTGCAGTCTTCTCCTTTACATATAAAGTAGTGCACTAATGTCGCCGTAGTGCCGTAGCTCTGGTTTATCAAAGTAATCAGTTTTATTTATAATGTATTATATTATAATTCAGTTAAAATTATTAAATTTAATAACAAATTTGATATTGCTGAATCTCCTTTGCAATATTACTTGTTTGGTTCCAGTAAATTTTGGGGCCCTTAAGTTTCAATATAATAATAATGGTTCTTATTGTATACTGTATATCATTATTATTTTTAGCTAGTAATTAAAACAAAATTTAATCTAAAAAACTTAATCTGAAAATTTAGTCACACTTCTCTTATTCAATATTCTAGAAATGTGGATGGCTGAAAGTGAAATAGGCCTACCTCACTTCCCAAAGCCACATTATTTACATGAGAGTAAAAACCCAAGCGATCATTTTGTGAACATCCAATGATATTCCTGTTTTATAAATGCTTTGTTGTTATGGGATGTTCTGTTTGATTGGTTGTTATGTGATTTACTTGCTAATCTTGGCCAGTATTAAATGCACTAAATCAACAAGCACTGATCAATGTGTACAGATATACAGTAGGAGTCAATATGTTTCACAGGAGGCATGATGGAGGGGGGAAGGGGGGGGGGGGGGGTTTCGAATACCTATCTTGGTGAATTATAAAAGCACATCCCGGCGAATTAGCAATGATAATTATTAAGTGAGGGAAAGTATTATTTATATTATATCTGTATTACGTATTATTTACGTACATTAAATGTCCAGTTACTGCTGTATTGTACGATATGACAGTAGTTTACAAAGATTAAAGCTGTAAAGAGGCCAGGCCTCTATCCTAGAACCTAGAGGAAGAGTCCATCAATTGTATTATATTCTTAAGTACATTCCTGCATTCTTTCATTATTACGTCAGTCACTGCAAACAATCACTCAGCGTCATCGTCAGTGTTAGAGTCTGAGAGTACATGTAGAGCTACCGGCATACTGCTAATATTTAAATGTAAACTACTAAGTTACATTGATCGCTTGTTGATTTAGTGCATTTAATACTGGCCAAGATTAGCAAGTAAATAACACAACAACCAATCAAACAGAACATCCCATAACAACTTAAAGCATTTATAAAACAGGCAATATCATTGGATGTTCACAAAATGATCGCTTGGGTTTTTACTCTCATGTACATTATTTCTGCATTGTACCGGTATTGCTGAATTTCAAAACCACCTGATATATCCTGCAGTCTACTAGCAACCAGCTGATGCCCGCCTAATAATTTTTGGATAGATTAATTTATTATAACTGCAAGACAGTTACACAGATGCTGCACGAAGACCCCACGCAAATTCAACTTGGAAAATTTCTACACTTTTGCCAGACTACATATGTACCAAGTTTGGATATATTTTATCGTGATTTGGCTGAGTTATTAACGTTTAAAATTGGACACAACAGATCAACAGAGCAACAGAACAACAGAGCAACAGATCAACAGACACACCGATTGAGTTAGTGGCACCTGTATGCTAAGCTCGCTTACTTTCGTCGCTCGCCCCACACTGTCCTTAGTCTGGGACTAGTCCTAGTTATGAATTATATGAATTATAAGTTACTAAAATCCATAATAGATTTTGTTGACCACATCTCATAGCTGGTGAAAAGATGCCATGTTAATTAATTATATACTTTTATTTATAATTCAACATTTTGCAGCTTTTAACAGAGCTTCGATGTACCAAACGTTAAGCAACACATTGCTGGAAAACTATGATACATCGATGAGACCAGTTACAGACGACAATAATGGTGTTCGGGTGGAAATACAATTGGTGTTGAGACAAGTTCTGGAACTGGTGAGTAACCTACACATTTCTAGAACTAATGAGTATTATATACAGTTCTAAAACTCGTGAGTACTTTAAACTGTTCTAGAACTAGTGCGTACTATATACAGTTCTAGAACTAGGGAGTATTATATACAGTTCTAGAACTAGGGAGTACTCCACATTGTTCTAGAACTAGGGAGTACTCCACATTGTTCTAGAACTAGGGAGTATTATACAGTTCTAAAACTTGTGAGTATGCTACGAAATTCAGAATTTATGGGTATGCTACGAAGTTCTAGAACTTGTGAGTATGATAATAATGTAATGAAGATGGACCAACATTAAACAGAATATGAAACCATAAGTTTATTGGTTTTTAAATACTGTAGGAATTTTGTAAAGAGAATCAGAACGGTTCATGCTACAGAGTACAGATGTGGGATGTGCCCTAACAATGTACGGTTCAGGCTACAGATGTGGACTAACAAGGAACGGTGTAGGCTACAAATGTGGCACAATGAACGATTCAGGCTACAGATGTGGCACAATGAACGATTCAGGCTACAGATGTGGCACAATGAAAAGTTCAGGAAACAATTATGGCACAATGAACGATTCAGGCTACAGAATGTGTGGCCTAACAATGCACGGTTCAGGCTACAAATGTGGCACAATGAAAAGTTCAGGCTACAAATGTGGGTCAATGAACGATTCAGGCTACAGAATGTGTGGCCTAACAATGCACGGTTCAGGCTACAAATGTGGCACAATGAAAAGTTCAGGCTACAAATGTGGGTCAATGAACAGTTCAGGCTACAAATGTGGCACAATGAACGATTCAGTCTACAGAATGTGTGGCCTAACAATGCACGGTTCAGGCTACAAATGTGGCACAATGAAAAGTGCAGGCTACAAATGTGGCACAATGAACGATTCAGGCTACAGAATGTGTGGCCTAACAATGCACGGTTCAGGCTACAAATGTGGCACAATGAAAAGTTCAGGCTACAAATGTGGCACAATGAACGATTCAGGCTACAGAATGTGTGGCATAACAATGCACGGTTCAGGCTACAAATGTGGCACAATGAAAAGTTCAGGCTACAAATGTGGGTCAATGAACGATTCAGGCTACAAATGTGGCACAATGAACGATTCAGGCTACAGAATGTGTGGCATAACAATGCACGGTTCAGGCTACAAATGTGGCACAATGAAAAGTTCAGGCTACAAATGTGGGTCAATGAACAGTTCAGGCTACAAATGTGGCACAATGAACGATTCAGTCTACAGAATGTGTGGCCTAACAATGCACGGTTCAGGCTACAAATGTGGCACAATGAACGATTCAGGCTACAGAATGTGGCACAATGAACAGTTCAGGCTACAGAATGTGTGGCCTAACAATGCACGGTTCAGGCTACAAATGTGGCACAATGAACGATTCAGGCTACAGATGTGGCACAATGAACGATTCAGGCTACAGAATGTGTGGCCTAACAATGCACGGTCCAGGCTACAAATGTGGCACAATGAACGATTCAGGCTACAGATGTGGCACAATGAACGATTCAGGCTACAGAATGTGTGGCCTAACAATGCACGGTTCAGGCTACAAATGTGGCACAATGAAAAGTGCAGGCTACAAATGTGGCACAATGAACAGTTCAGGCTACAAATGTGGCACAATGAACGATTCAGTCTACAGAATGTGTGGCCTAACAATGCACGGTTCAGGCTACAAATGTGGCACAATGAAAAGTTCAGGCTACAAATGTGGCACAATGAAAAGTTCAGGCTACAAATGTGGCACAATGAAAAGTGCAGGCTACAAATGTGGCACAATGAACAGTTCAGGCTACAAATGTGGCACAATGAACGATTCAGTCTACAGAATGTGTGGCCTAACAATGCACGGTTCAGGCTACAAATGTGGCACAATGAAAAGTGCAGGCTACAAATGTGGCACAATGAACAGTTCAGGCTACAAATGTGGCACAATGAACGATTCAGTCTACAGAATGTGTGGCCTAACAATGCACGGTTCAGGCTACAAATGTGGCACAATGAAAAGTTCAGGCTACAAATGTGGCACAATGAAAAGTTCAGGAAACAATTATGGCACAATGAACGATTCAGGCTACAGAATGTGTGGCCTAACAATGCACGGTTCAGGCTACAAATGTGGCACAATGAAAAGTTCAGGCTACAAATGTGGCACAATGAAAAGTTCAGGAAACAATTATGGCACAATGAACGATTCAGGCTACAGAATGTGTGGCCTAACAATGCACGGTTCAGGCTACAAATGTGGCACAATGAAAAGTTCAGGCTACAAATGTGGCACAATGAACAGTTCAGGCTACAAATGTGGCACAATGAACGATTCAGGCTACAGAATGTGTGGCCTAACAATGCACGGTTCAGGCTACAAATGTGGCACAATGAACGATTCAGGCTACAGATGTGGCACAATGAACGATTCAGGCTACAGATGTGGCACAATGAACGATTCAGGCTACAGATGTGGCACAATGAACGATTCAGGCTACAGATGTGGCACAATGAACGATTCAGGCTACAAATGTGGCACAATGAAAAGTTCAGGAAACAATTATGGCACAATGAACGATTCAGGCTACAGAATGTGTGGCCTAACAATGCACGGTTCAGGCTACAAATGTGGCACAATGAAAAGTTCAGGCTACAAATGTGGCACAATGAAAAGTTCAGGCTACAAATGTGGCACAATGAACGGTTCAGGCTACAGATGTGGCACAATGAACAGTTCAGGCTACAAATGTGGGACAATGAAAAGTGCAGGCTACAAATGTGGCACAATGAACGATTCAGGCTACAGAATGTGTGGCCTAACAATGCACGGTTCAGGCTACAAATGTGGCACAATGAACGATTCAGGCTACAGATGTGGCACAATGAACGATTCAGGCTACAGAATGTGTGGCCTAACAATGCACGGTTCAGGCTACAAATGTGGCACAATGAAAAGTGCAGGCTACAAATGTGGCACAATGAACGATTCAGGCTACAGAATGTGTGGCCTAACAATGCACGGTTCAGGCTACAAATGTGGCACAATGAAAAGTTCAGGCTACAAATGTGGCACAATGAACGATTCAGGCTACAGAATGTGTGGCCTAACAATGCACGGTTCAGGCTACAAATGTGTCACAATGAAAAGTGCAGGCTACAAATGTGGCACAATGAACGATTCAGGCTACAGAATGTGTGGCCTAACAATGCACGGTTCAGGCTACAAATGTGGCACAATGAACGATTCAGGCTACAGATGTGGCACAATGAACGATTCAGGCTACAGAATGTGTGGCCTAACAATGCACGGTTCAGGCTACAAATGTGGCACAATGTACGATTCAGGCTACAGATGTGGCACAATGAACGATTCAGGCTACAGAATGTGTGGCCTAACAATGCACGGTTCAGGCTACAAATGTGGCACAATGAAAAGTGCAGGCTACAAATGTGGCACAATGAACAGTTCAGGCTACAAATGTGGCACAATGAACGATTCAGTCTACAGAATGTGTGGCCTAACAATGCACGGTTCAGGCTACAAATGTGGCACAATGAAAAGTTCAGGCTACAAATGTGGCACAATGAAAAGTTCAGGAAACAATTATGGCACAATGAACGATTCAGGCTACAGAATGAGTGGCCTAACAATGCACGGTTCAGGCTACAAATGTGGCACAATGAAAAGTTCAGGCTACAAATGTGGCACAATGAACAGTTCAGGCTACAAATGTGGCACAATGAACGATTCAGGCTACAGAATGTGTGGCCTAACAATGCACGGTTCAGGCTACAAATGTGGCACAATGAACGATTCAGGCTACAGATGTGGCACAATGAACGATTCAGGCTACAGATGTGGCACAATGAACGATTCAGGCTACAGATGTGGCACAATGAACGATTCAGGCTACAGATGTGGCACAATGAACGATTCAGGCTACAGATTAACTCTTTAGTTCGCCATCTATCCATTGCTTAACCGTAACGCAGCGTTATGACGTCATACATGAGTCATACTTACATCGGATTTTATATTTGCCAAACAATTTGCTGGATATACTTTAATTTGTAGATAATTTGTAGCCGTTGTTGTTCAGCTGTCGGGAATGGGTGTTAATTGAGAGAAGAAATACTAAAAATCGCTAAATACCGGTACTACAAAATTAAGTTGAGAAAGAAATGCCTGATTAATATCCGTAGGTCGACTTTCATTGTGTAAAAAATGTCATTAAAAACCATTTTATGTCAAATTTTAATTTATTAAACAAGTACTTTGTGTTTTTTTTTATAAAGGATAATAACGCACCAGATATATAATCAATAAACACCCCATTCCTATAGTTCTAGATACACATTCGCATAGAGAATTAACGTCTATATTTATTGATGTTCTCGGAATATATATATTACATATTTCTTGTGTTATTAATTTAAATATTATATGAACGTCTCTTTACCTCTGTAACACAGGAACTTATGTTTAGTGTAGTATATAGTTGTAGTGTAGTACAGGTATATATATCGATATTGTAATAATACTTTTAATTTTGTCTTTCAGTTTCAGTACAATACCGGTCTGTCCAATGGTTATATATTATTAAACGCACTCAATATTTAGTGTGCAAAAATATGCTGGCTTGGGTTCTGTACATATTTTTTCAAACATTTATAGTAGTAATGGAATATTTATTTATATAATTTAGTATCATTTAGTTGTAGTTTATATATATAAGGATTTAGTCAGGGAATTATTTTGTGACAGACCGGTATAGTATTTTTGTGGTTCGGGTTTTACTTTGACGTTTTCATTATATTATATTTAAGTAACAATTTTTAATAAAACAACTTCACTATAATACACTAATATTCTACAAAATTTAAATTTATCACTACCAGTGTGTTTATTTTCTTCTGGTTGCTGTGTTCTTGCATAATATAATGTAGTTATAATTTTGATATTCTAGATTTATGTACTATAGATATTATAATATTATTACATACACACTATAGCTTTGTATATCTATTATATTAGTATTGGGGATTATCAATTACTGTACCTATGTTTTATTATATTGTGTCATAAAAAATTATTGCTTTTGTTTCTGGTATACAATATCATTGCAGCAGATAGGGGGGACTTTCGTTGAAACAAAATCCATCCCTCTCCAGGCCCAGGGGAAAATCAACGCAAATCACATTTGGTTAGTCGCAAAAATAAAACTGTAGCCTGATCTATTGATTTTAGTTTATTGTTTTGGGTAGAATAACGTGTTACTATTTGCGCCCTGTCCCCCCCCCCCCCCCCCCCACCCCCCTGTTTCGATTGCTGGGTTAAGTCTCTACAATTAAAATATAACCGAGCTCTGTAAAAAAAAAAAGAAAAAAAAAAAAATCAATCGCCATGCTGCATTGCAGCTGCATTAAGAAAGCTATGCCAGCTTATCGAAAAAATTGCGCCGCCACAACTGTTTTTATCCCATAACTTATGCGAGATAATTCACTCTAAAAGTAAGTGATAGGTGAACGTGTAAAATACGAAAAAACACTAATGGGGAAAACCCATCCATGGGATGTGCTGATTGCTTATGCTGCTATATTTGTGTGGATCATATATCCAGGAATTATATTCTCCTAATTCAGGTACACACGCCACCAACCTCCATCCCATTTTTCTACAAATCGTATTGCGATTGCATGAAATGTGAAGTGAATGTAAGATCAGTCCTTGGGGGTCTGACTTCATGAGTCAGAATTGTTATTTTTGCTTTAAATAAGAGCTTTAAAGAAGTGTCTCCATCTATATTTCACCAGTTACTGTACTACTACTAGTAGTAGTTGCAGCGAGCTCGGGCAGTGGAAATTAGGTCCTTCCACGGAAATTAGGTCCTTGTCCTTCTGGTTGCCAGAAAAGTAGATCTGGTATGACCTCTTGTTTACTTTTCCAGCAGCATTGAATCGTAATTTGCTTTCACGAAAAGTGGTTGATACAGGTGGTATTGTACCATAACGCTCGGTGTTTATCATGTGTTGTCTACAGCTGATGTTTTGTGTTGCCCTTTAGTCTTGTGTAACTAGACGCAATGTTCCACAATATGGTGTTAGCAGATAGGGGGGGAAACTGAACGCAATAAAAATTCATCCCTCTTCAGGGAAAATTCGACGCAAATAACAGCTGATTACTCTCAAAAATAAAACTGTAACCTGTTCTATAGTGTTTAGTTTATTGTTTTGGTTAAAATAACGTGCCACTGTAACCTGCTCCTTTCCCTAAATTGAGAATTTAACATTGAGGCGGGATATTAATTCGCCAAGGCGGGTTTTGCGTCGAGTTTCCCCCCCCTGTCTCGGTGTTAAGAAACGATAACTTTTTAGAAGTAAAAGTGTCTGAGTCTGTACTCCCAGATATTTCCACTGTCGATATCTCCTTTGCTGAACTCAAGGCTGCTGCAAAGAGCATTAAGACCAATCGTGCCAGTGGAGTAGATGGTGTACCCCTGAGGTCTTAAAAATACCTAAGTGTTTAAAGCTCATCTATCCCATCATAGTAGACATGTACCGAACAACAAGAGTCCCACAAGAAATGAAAACAAATAAGTTGGTGCCAGTTCCCAAGATGGGCAACCTAACACTCTATGGTTCTTTTGCGGGGAATCTCATTGATCTCGATTGCTGCAAAGCTATACAATTATACAACTTTCATTATATGGGATTCCTGATGAAATTATTGCAGCAATCAGATCAGTATACGAAGGTTCGACAACATTTGTGTCTACTTTTGACGGTGACACAGAACCATTTGAAGTGTTATGGGGCGTCCTCCAAGGAGACACACTTGCACCATTCTTGTTCATTATTGTGGTTGACTATGTTCTACGCATGTCCTTAGATCATTATAATGATGATGGGGTGATGATAACTCCACCTACTGGCTCCAGAAGTCGAGGAAATCCTGCCAAGTACCTGATCTAGACTTTGCTGATGACTTAGGAGTACTCTCAGAATCATTAGAGGGAGCCCAACGGCTCCTCAGCTCATTAGAACATGCTGCTTCTACTGTTGGTCTTTTTATTAACTCCAGAAAGACCAAAATTCTGACAGTTAACTTTGAAAGTCCTCAGCAAGTCTCTGATCGGATGAGCATAAGCTCAAAGGATGGTATGCTTGAGCATGTGGACGACTTCTGTTACCTGGGATCATGGATCCGGAAGTCAGGTGAGGACCTTCGAATACGTAAGGGAAAGGCATGGGCAGCCTTGAATAGGCTTTCCAGGATTTGGAAGTCACCGAGAATTAATCGGAAACTTAAGGTCCGATTATTTAGAGCAGCAGTAGTTCCAGTACTCCTCTACGGGAGTCCATGCTGGGCTCTAACTGCTGAGGACACCAAATCTTTGGATGGCACATTCACAAGAATGCTACGCCGGGTACATTGTGTCAAGTACAATGCACACATCTCCAACCAGACACTATATAACATTGGAGGTAGATTGGAGTAGATGGTGTTCCCCCTGAGGTCTTTAAAATACCTGAGTGTTTAAAGCTCATCTATCCCATCATAGTAGACATGAACCGAACAACAAGAGACCCACAAGAAATTAAAACAAATAAGTTGGTGCCAGTTCCCAAGAAGGGCAACATAACACTCTATGGTTCTTTTCGGGGAATCTCATTGATCTCGATTGCTGCAAAACTATACAATAGAATTCTATTAAATCGCATCAGGTATCCCATTGTGAGACTGCTCAGTGGAAATCAGAATGGGTTGCTTAAGGGGTGCCCCCACCTTGGGTAAAATTATCACATTTTTGGTTTTCTATTTCTTCTGATGCAGAATTTAATGGGGAGTTCAAATCTTGAAACAGTTTGGCGAGATCTTTTTTAGTTCTCGAGTTATCGCTTTCTTTCCGTCTATCAGTTTGTTCGTCAAAATTTAGAAGACAGACAGACAGACAGGCTGTCAGACAGACAAATTAGATGCCACCAAACATTAAAACTGACATCAGAAATGAAATCACCGACCCTGAAAACCCCCATATTGATTATTTTAGTGAGTTGGTATGAAGCCATAGTGTCAAACATTACCGACCGATTAACAGACTACAGACAGTCAGGTTTGAGCGGGAAGGTTCAAATTTTAAAGCAAATTATCGCGGAATTACATTTCACGATATTTCCATTTTTCAAAATACTACCCCTCCGCCGTTTTTCACCCAAAATTCGATAATTTATGGCTCGTTGGAAAGGTTTTTTGAACATCTTGAAAAATTATCCAGCACTTTTTTGAAAATTTTTTTTTTAAATATTATTGAAAATTTTAATTAATTTAATTAATTTTAATTAATAAATTTACTTAAAAATTAATAATTTAAAAAATCGGCTGGATAATTTTTGTAGAAACGATGGTGCTGTGTCCAAAAAAGTTGGCTTCAAAAAAATTCGATAAATATTAATGGACTAGTAGTGTTTTTAGTGAAATATTTAATTCCGCCACTCGCCACTAGAGGGACACAAAAAAATTTAAAATTTCAATTTTTGTTGCTCTTTGGCCTTCCCCACGTTTGCTGAACACAACATAACAGTGATATTGACCTACACCACGCTGTTTGAGCTGTTTAAAAAAAATCTCTCCTGAGGGGGTACCCCCTCACATTTTTTAAAAAGTTACGAAATCTATAATTAACAAATATTTTTTTAATTGTTCTAGAACAAAATAATTTTGTTCTAGAGTAAAAATTATTTTTAAATGAAATAGCTAACATTTTCTAGATAATTTTCAAAATGGGAACAAAAGCTCTAATTAAAAGTTATTTTTAATGTTCTATAACTGAATATTATTTCTAGAATAAAATTTATTTGCCAATATAATATATAACAGGTAACACTCACAAATTAGCAAGCTAATACTAATTTTTATGATACAGCTACTACCACTTATTTATCATATAACATTCTAGAATTTTGCGAACAATACTAATATATAATATGAATATTCAAAATACTATATACCTATACTATTTATAATAATCATACAAAAAGTACAAATATTGATTGTATAATATTATCAGTGAAATTACATACATACATTGAGATATAAGCACTTTAACGAAAGTTAATTCCGCCACAGGCCCTTCTAATAATACTACGAAGTTGATATTGACATATACACAAAATGTTCTAGAACGTATTCAAACTATACATTCTCAAATTATCAAATGGTCGTATTAAGTAATTGACAAAGATAATAAATGTATATGTACCTCCGAAAGTTATTTGACTATTAATCATAAAACTTCACCATTTAAATAACTTTTTATAGAAAATTTCTATAAAAAATTCCAAATACAAAAAAAAAATATTTATTTCACACCAAATAAATATTAAATGTTAAATGACAAAAACACTGAAAAAAATAAATTGAAATAATATTGAATATCATAATAAAACCAAATAGAGTTGATGAAATCGATCAATAATG
>JAUCBJ010003316.1:0-23415 GCA_032718475.1 Nemertoderma westbladi
GTATACATATAGACGGGAAAGTAAAAGTAATATCATACCTGTACTTGCTCATGTAACGGTAATGGGCCTATCTCCTGTATCTGAATATAAAGTTACTTACTGTAAGTTACTTATAAAAAAACACCCTGAAAGTCTACGAAGTAACAAAATATTTTATCTTCAAATATAAAGTTTTTATTCGTTTTAGTAATTAAAATCACTTGGGTGAATATGAATAATCAGTTACCATTTGACTAAAAGAGTAAATAGTGGTTGAGGTAGTGAGGTATAATCTGACTGAATCCCTAATGATTAGGAGCAACCTGAAATGGAATTATCTTTCCGGAACTGTCCGTTTCGGCTTTAGATTAAGCCATTATGGGTTATATTCTGCCATCACATGTCCACATATAAAGGCGCATTTTATCAGTTCATAGAAAATAATAAGGAAATTGGATTTCATTTGTTATTCACGATACGGTATTTTGCAGACATTGATTGATCTATATAGAAATTACCACATATGATACAACCGACAGACAAGACTAGAAAGAATTTAGGTATAGGCATGGATGGGCCCAAGTGATGCATAGCTTTTGAATGAGATGAGCCATAGCAACCAATCAGAATGAATTACTATAACGATGCACGTAATTTAGTAATTCGCAATCAATAATCCAAACCACAATTTAACAGAGATTTTAAATCTGAAATCGATTTTTCAATATCATGAAACCTTATTGATTTATAGACATTACAATAACAGGCCATGACGAGGTAAATTGCAAACATACAAGAAAATCAACAGTCTGGTGCAGATCAAATCCGTTGTTTCTTTCCCCGCATAGGGGTCAAGGCAGTTTTATTTTCGGCACGAATGCATTAAAGGGACTAGCCAGGGTGCATCTCTGCCTTGCATACTTAAATGTTAGCTAATTGTGTACCAGTTTCATCTGGGGCGCACTGGGTGTATGTCGTCTACCCTTGTACCCAATCCCTGATCTAAAGGCCGAAGAAAACTATACTTTTAATTTTGTTGACAGTTTATTTGCAATGGTTCTGTCTGTATGCTAAACTGCAGCTACTCGAAATCTCCAAATCTCTAAATCAATAATATGTCTCGATCGTGGCTCAAATGCTTTCTAGTTCAGTAACCATTTTATCGACCTTATCATTTTCTATCCTTGCTGTTGTTGCGGCAAAACCAAACAAACATCTCCGCCCATGACATCCCATTTGTGTCACGGTTCGCGCAACCAACAGCAACTGCTCGCTCGATAATTTAATAATCCCATAGATTATGGAGCAAGTTTAATTTATTTGTGCCGGGTAGCTGGCGTTTTGGGGGCTAGCTAGTTAGACAGCGATTAAAAATTATGTGTTTATCTATTATGTGTGTGCAGGCCTATGAATCGTTCGCACAGGAAAAGTAATTATTTGTTAATTAATTATTAAAAATAACATTCAAAATAACATCACTATTTATTATAAAGTTAACTCATAAAATGGAATGTATTTTTACATTTTAATTATATAAAGTATTATATGTAAAGTTTAATGGAAGTTTAGTCGAACCCACATATGGGGCGTGGGTTGCGAGTGAGGTAGGGTAAAGATCACTGGTTGCTGCTTAGACCAATATGCCCCACTACTGGTAAGGGTCTCAGGAATTCTTAGCCCGCAAGTATTCTTAGCCCGCGAGTATTCTTAGCCCGCGAGTATTCTTAGCCTGCGAGTATTCTTAGCCCGCAAAACTATAACGTTTATTGTTTTGGTTCCCCCAATACGCCTCTGAAACCTGCTACTTTACTAACTCGCGGGCTAAGAATACCCGCGGGCTAAGAATACTCGCGGGCTAAGAATTCACCCAACCCTGGTAAGTTATAAGTGGTTACAAGAGGTTATGTCCCATTCCCCATTTCTGACTTATGACATATGACACCATAAACTAGGATTCGATGGTTACTTTGTGTAGCAGCAAGCAGGAGTAGAGCACATTACATATTACCAATAAAGCTCACACCATTCCATATTTTACTAAGCATATAATGAAAAATGTTTTTAACCATTTCATAGATAATAATATATGATTTACTTAGATCACTCATAGAAGATAGTTTTCACAATGTTATTAAATTCACATAACCGTAATGTGAGACGATATTTTTTAACAAATCACTCACCTGTTTTGTTTACCAGTGGAGCAGGGTAGCCATAATTTTATTTTATTTTAATTTTATTATCCCTTACGACTTATTACTTACCAGTTGATCCTACCATTTTACCAGGGGGACTAACATGCAATTCATTGATTTTCGCATCTTATGATGGTCGAATGTGTTTGCAGAAGAGAAGATATTGGCGCAATTAAATTGATAAATATTTTCTGAATCCAACCGATAATACAGGAATTGTTTACTGCATTGATAATTGGATTAGTGAATAATTATGATATATTATGTCATGGTTACCATTGTTTTAACAAGCTAACTAGTTAACAGCATACAAACGCCCTTTTGAAAAATACTCTTGTTTCAGTCTTATAATCTGTACAGCTGATACTTATGTGTTTATTGTTTTCGTTAGATTCAGGGGATTCAGCCCTTCTGTATCCTGGGTTTTTAGTAAAACCTTGTTTCTGAGTGGAGGTAAACTGCAAAGTGAAATATAAATGCGAAAATTCGTGTATACTTCACACGGGCCTAAAAGCAAACAAATTGCTCGTTAATGAGGACAGTAAGAACCATTTTTAATGAATAACCTTATTTGAACAACATAATATTCTGCAATATTCTGCAAGCCATCTTAGCGAACAATTATAATTATACATGGCGAGTTATATAGGCCTATTCTGATCTTAAATAAATTGGAGATGAGCTGTTGCAACTGTAATTAAAGGTGTAATATTGTGGGTTTGTTCAGAAGTGGAAGTTTGTTCTGATCTTGGCTTACGACAATTATGGATTCCGATATACACACTGACACTGACACACATAGACTTTTGGAAAACAGCCATAGTATAATAATAACAATTCGCTGATGGCTCTAGTTCTGACTCGCCCCACAATGTCCCATATGACCATCCCATCATTATAACAAACTCACGAAATGATTAATGTCTTTAGGTTTTGACATTATCAATCAAATGGTATTATTCCAGTCGAGGCATTTATTATTCATTAAATTTTTTAAATTCTGTTTTTATTCATAAAGTAATTTAACATTCGCCAAGCCAAACCAATGTTTATATGGAGGCTAAATGGGTAATGGAGTTTCCTTTGGGGAGTATAGTTCTGGGGGACGCGCACTGGTAAACCCCTCTTAGCAGCCCAAGAAAACTTCACATTTTACTTTACGGTAATATTATTTTATTCAGCAAAAGTTTATAAAATATTTTTGAAGTTAATTGGTACTGAAAGTTGTTGTGAAAATCCCTTACCTTTGTGTTGAGTAACTAGTAATTAGTTCATGTTACAACCAGATATTCTACCCATGTATGTATGATTTACATCGATCTATAGGGTAACCATGAAATTTTATTATTTTTTTCAGTAAAGAAAGCTAACCTACGTGGACAAACAAGTAAGTATGGAAAATAGCTTTATACATCGCGGTAAGTAAAGTAAAGTATTTACTAGACAGAATTATAACACGTAAGAGTTACTAGACGCGAAACTGAGATACAGTAAGTAAGATACGAGATAGTAAGATACTATTTACATTTACATTGTAATTTGGAAGGATAATATACATAATTGTACATTAATAGAGCATTATAGATTATAGAAGAAAAAGCTTTTACCAAATTTTGGAAAACACCATGGTGTTGCGTGTTACCAGCTATTCCAGCCTGGAATGTTACAGAGCCAGGAATGTTCACTTTGGTAGCAGGCTGGATCTGGTTGGTGGTGGTGCAGCTATAAACAGTGATGTTGTTTTACTTTTTAAATTTTAGTATTTTTGTGAATAAATGAGTCTTGTAAAGTAAAAATATGTCTTTCTAGCCGAGCATTATTTACTTTTTAGCACCAACCAATATTATTATGTAAATGTGAATGGAAATAATATACTAGTATTAACTTATTTGATTAAAAAAAATATTCTGAAGAAATGCATGAAGGCTCCAACTACTAACTGTATGTTGCTATTCTTATCTATCCAACTCATCAACTGGCACCTTAACGAGACACCGTAAAATGAGAAAACAATTCCTATAAATATTAAATATGAATTCATAAAGTCGCGTCTCTTGACATATAATTTCATGATATTCTACGAACTGTAATATTATTCATTAAGTTATTCGTCCAAAAAGCAGATCAATCAAAAAGCTACTCAATCAAAAGCTACTGTCACATTGAAACCTCTTAAACTGGTGCAGTTTCTAATCAATATCTATAAGCCAGTTGTCCCTCCATCTGCCGCAGGTAGATAGATGTCCCTGTCAACTTAAAGGCCACGGGCTGTCCACAATAAATGTACATTATAGGCATCTACCATCACCACATAGTCAGTCTTATGCTAATTCTTCATAATAAATTATGTTACGTTTTTGCCCAACGAATTTATTATAATAAAGTCATATAATAAATTATATATTGCCAAACAATTTTATTCCTCAATTACAAAAATTTGAGATTCGGTAAGCTTTCTCGGATGCTCACTTCTACCATGTACCAGGGTCGGTAAGCTTTCTCGGATGCTCACTTCTACCATGTACCAGGGTCGGTAAGCTTTCTCGGATGCTCACTTCTACCATGTACCAGGGTCGGTAAGCTTTCTCGGATGCTCACTTCTACCATGTACCAGGGTCGGTAAGCTTTCTCGGATGCTCACTTCTACCATGTACCAGGGTCGGTAAGCTTTCTCGGATGCTCACTTCTACCATGTACCAGGGTCGGTAAGCTTTCTCGGATGCTCACTTCTACCATGTACCAGGGTCGGTAAGCTTTCTCGGATGCTCACTTCTACCATGTACCAGGGTCGGTAAGCTTTCTCGGATGCTCACTTCTACCATGTACCAGGGTCGGTAAGCTTTCTCGGATGCTCACTTCTACCATGTACCAGGGTCGGTAAGCTTTCTCGGATGCTCACTTCTACCATGTACCAGGGTCGGTAAGCTTTCTCGGATGCTCACTTCTACCATGTACCAGGGTCGGTAAGCTTTCTCGGATGCTCACTTCTACCATGTACCAGGGTCGGTAAGCTTTCTCGGATGCTCACTTCTACCATGTACCAGGGTCGGTAAGCTTTCTCGGATGCTCACTTCTACCATGTACCAGGGTCGGTAAGCTTTCTCGGATGCTCACTTCTACCATGTACCAGGGTCGGTAAGCTTTCTCGGATGCTCACTTCTACCATGTACCAGGGTCGGTAAGCTTTCTCGGATGCTCACTTCTACCATGTACCAGGGTCGGTAAGCTTTCTCGGATGCTCACTTCTACCATGTACCAGGGTCGGTAAGCTTTCTCGGATGCTCACTTCTACCATGTACCAGGGTCGGTAAGCTTTCTCGGATGCTCACTTCTACCATGTACCAGGGTCGGTAAGCTTTCTCGGATGCTCACTTCTACCATGTACCAGGGTCGGTAAGCTTTCTCGGATGCTCACTTCTACCATGTACCAGGGTCGGTAAGCTTTCTCGGATGCTCACTTCTACCATGTACCAGGGTCGGTAAGCTTTCTCGGATGCTCACTTCTACCATGTACCAGGGTCGGTAAGCTTTCTCGGATGCTCACTTCTACCATGTACCAGGGTCGGTAAGCTTTCTCGGATGCTCACTTCTACCATGTACCAGGGTCGGTAAGCTTTCTCGGATGCTCACTTCTACCATGTACCAGGGTCGGTAAGCTTTCTCGGATGCTCACTTCTACCATGTACCAGGGTCGGTAAGCTTTCTCGGATGCTCACTTCTACCATGTACCAGGGTCGGTAAGCTTTCTCGGATGCTCACTTCTACCATGTACCAGGGTCGGTAAGCTTTCTCGGATGCTCACTTCTACCATGTACCAGGGTATGGTATGAGAGCTCAACGCTGAAAATTAACCGTTATGTTCTTTCTCCATCGTCATAAACACTTCTTATACTTTTTTATAATTCAATAAGAATTCCTACCCAAACCGAACAGTTAGTACTATTCTCACATTTTCATTAAAAATTTCAAATTACGCTATCAGGTATCAATACAGCATAAACTATCTCAACTTACGCGAAATGTCTCGATATAAAGTTATGAGCTCCGTTACAGTCGCAGTTTGACTGTAAATTGTAAATTTTCTCCGTATTTACCTTGAGGGTTGATTATTTGTGGATAATTACAGAATGGCTTTCATTTCTGTGTGTCACTGTAACTTTCTTACTAATTAGTTCTGCTACAAGAGATTCGGTTTTCGCATTATACCGGTACGTAGGCCGCCCTACTCACTGACGCTTTGACGGAAAATCTTAAACTATTTAATTCCATTGCGGCCCACACTCAGCCCGCTGTAGTGGCAGATTTAAATGAATCAATAATTTTCAGATTATTCGCCCGACTGCATCCAATGTAGAAAACTCACTCCTACGAAATTGCATCCCTCCAACTGGAACTAATATGATTTTCCAATACGTAATAGGAAGAATGTGGCAATTTTTACAAGGAAAATTTATAGGTTTATGTAAAGTATATTTGAAACATATCTTTAGTATAAATTAATTAATGTAATTTTGGATGAACAACAATAGAGCAATTCAAGCGAAAAAAAAATTAATTCGTGAATGAATAATTAATAAATGAGATATAAAAATTATATACTGGTAGGCCTATGTATTTATTGTTTATATTTTAGTTAACAGCAGTTTCTTCGGTGATTAATTTACACGAAAATAATGTATTTTGCAGACGATCTAAACGTATATATTACAGTTAAACTTGAAGCGGTAAAGTCGACAACTATTTGTGTAAAAGGAAATAAACCCTGCTGGGAACAAGACTTTGTATTGTAAGTAAAAATTATGATGATTAACATTTAAGTGAACCTTTATTCAGTAACTAATTAGACCATTGTTCAACGTTTTTCAACATTTCAACGTTATTATCCGAGTGAATTTACCGATCGAGCGAATATGGGGAATAAAGTATATATGTATATATATATATAGCCTTCATATCTAGGTCCATTTTAACAAAGTCTTGGACCAAGAACTTTAATGCAGGTGGTATTAAAGATCCTCAAAGATGAGCTAATTTACATATAAATGCCTCAAAATTTATATAACTTTTGAAAAAAAACCGATCTGCTCAAAAAGTGTCGAACAAACGGTTTATGAAGCTATATCTATATATACTCAATTTCCATAGTATATAAAAGATCACAGATCATTGTGTTAAAATTGCAGAATAGTACCTTTATAAATAAAACAATTAGATTCGGGGTAATGGTCCCTATATTAAAAATTAAAGCTTGAGAAATTCTACCAAAACCATTACACTTTTTATAGCAAAGGTTTTATAGGCATAATATGCCGTTTAGTAATGTTACTATTCTTGATGAAAACTATTTTTGCAAAGTACTTATTACTAAGTAATTGGTACTTATTGGCAATAAAGTAATTGGTACTTATTATTGGTAACGAGTCATCCAACGAAAATACTTTATATTTCCTTCGCAACATTTTGACAATTTCAGTTGTCTTTAGCAGCTTTTTCTTTTGAAAGGGTTTGCCGAAAAATATTTAATTTTCGGGCCATTTTTGGAAATTACTAAAATTTGCCTTAGGGCCACCAGAGGCTTAATCCGGCACTGAATATCATAAATCTCATTATTATGTATTTCACCCATTAGTAGGGCGCTTCACGTGATATTTATTATATTATTATTAAAACAAAACTATCGCGTACCAAAGGTGGACACCGCATTCATTACCATTCCGATATTCGTATATATTATGACGATGGTTATTCAGTCGCGAGAGTACAGTAGTTCCTGTTCTCCCTGACCTACGTAGAACGGGGAGGAATGGTTGGTATATGATAAAGCAACATAGTATGTTGTGGTTCTTGCATTTAGTTAAAGACTTAGGATATCTTGTCACACCCCATGGGGGATGTGTGGTGAAACTTAATAGCTGGGCAACATTTACACCTAGAAGTCCCACATGGTGCGTCATTGGGTGGTTGTAGGGTTTCTTTCTTAGAAAGCAAGAGTGTTGACCTATATACATTCTGTTGCGTTATACTAATTTGATATTCAAGGTGAGTTGGAGCTCTTGTAGTTTTCTCTTATATGGTTTTAGTGACTGCCTAATGGTCGGTTGAAACTGGGGAGTAACTGCAAGATATATATCATTAATAGTTAACGTCACAAGAGGGCGCTGTTACATGTGGTTGAAAAAGTTTGTTCGGTACATAGCGAGTAGGAACTCGGGTGTATATCCACGGTTAGCACACATATTTAAGTATTCATTGCGAGTTTTTTGGTAATCAGTAAGAAGTGAATGGGAGAGTCGGGTGAACCCAAGGATGTGCCGATTTAACGATGGCGCAGAGGTGTTCGGTGATCCAGTTGAGGTGTTTGCAAGGCATCGCATCGGTAGTTTATGTCGCTTTGATTTTTTGTTCACTTTGGTGGTGAGGTGATTACTGTGGTACATAGATGAGGTCGAGATGTGTATGAACTTATTTGTATGTTTGACAGTAAATTTAATAGCGCCCGAATGGTATAATGGGTGGCTGGAGTTATTGAGAGATTGTTCAAGATGGTCAACTTGATTATTGGTAAGTGTAGAGTTATAGTGTGCGAAGTTGCGAGCAACGTAAGTGCAAAGGAAAACACAACTTATAAGTTTGATTCTCGTGCCGTGTTGGAGTATTCTGGCTACGGAAATCTCAGAGTATGATCGAACATGGGAGAAAACCATTGTGGCTCCTGATATTTGGAGAGAGGTTGCTATTAAAATGGAAGAAGTTGGTGGGTGAGTAGATATTTTAACATCAACCTCAGTTGAGTCAGTTTCATCAAGTTCAAGTTTCAATTTCAAGTTTAAGTTTCTTCATTCCTTCTGCCGCTGTCAACATTGCTCAAAAAAAACATATGGTAATTTGAATATTGCGAAACATCGCCCAAACTAATAGCAAAAAGCTATTGCCGTGAGGGCGATGGTTCCCTTGGCAGTAGGAGGGATGGAGGGGGGGGGGGGGGCTGGCGTTTGCTAGTGTATTTTGTATATACTAGGATCGGCATGCTGCATTGCAGCTGCATTTTTAAGAATGCTGTGCCGGCTTGTCAACAAAATTGCACCGCCACAACTCCCTATCACCCATGCCATTTGCTAGATCATCCGCATCTTTAAGGCCAGTGTCCTTTAAGATGCGTCTCAAGAAAGTCACGGGCTGTCCACCATGCTTATTCACTCCATGGGGCTGCCAAAGTACAAGATTATGCACTGGCTGGTCCTCATGGCGAAAGCAATGTCCTGCAAAGCAGAGGCGATTTTGTTCTAGTGTCAAGCTTGGGGGAACCAATGAGACACCTCCAATGTTATATAGTGTCTGGTTGGATATGTGTGCATTGTACTTGACACAATGAACCCGGCGTAGCATTCTTGTGAATGTGCCATCCAGAGATTTGGTGTCCTCAGCAGTTAGAGCCCAGCATGGACTCCCGTAGAGGAGTACTCGAACTACTGCTGCTCTAAATAATCGGACCTTAAGTTTCCGATTAATTCTCGGTGACTTCCAAATCCTGGAAAGCCTATTCAAGGCTGCCCATGCCTTTCCCTTACGTATTCGAAGGTCCTCACCTGACTTCCGGATCCATGATCCCAGGTAACAGAAGTCGTCCACATGCTCAAGCATACCATCCTTTGAGCTTATGCTCATCCGATCAGAGACTTGCTGAGGACTTTCAAAGTTAGCTATCAGATTGTTTGTCTTTCTGGAGTTAATAAAAAGACCAACACTAGAAGCAGCATGTTCTATTGAGCTGAGGAGCCGTTGGGCTCCCTCTAATAATTCTGAGAGTGCTCCTAAGTCATCAGCAAAGTCTAGATCAGTTAGGTACTTGGCAGGATTTCCTCGACTTCTGGAGCCAGTAGGTGGAGTTATCATCACCCCATCATCATTATAATGATCTAAGGACATGCGTAGAACATAGTCAACCACAATAATGAACAAGAATGGTGCAAGTGTGTCTCCTTGGAGGACGCCCCATAACACTTCAAATGATTCTGTGTCACCGTCAACAGTAGACACAAATGTTGTCGAACCATCATATACTGACCTGATTGCTGCAATAATTTCATCAGGAATCCCATATAATGAAAGTATGCTGAACATACGTGAGCGAGAGACTGAATCAAAGGCCTTGAAGAAGTCAACAAAGATAACAGCCAGATGCCTGTCTTTCTTTTTTGATAACTCTTCTATTATCCTTCTAAGTGCCAAAATGGGCTCCATGGTCCCATGACCTTTACGGAACCCATTCTGGTTTCCACGGAGCAGTCTCTCAATGGGATCCCTGATGCGATTTAATATAATCCTATGGTATAGCTTTGCAGCAATCGAGATCAATGAGATTCCCCGAAAAGAACCATAGAGTGTTAGGTTGCCCTTCTTGGGAACTGGCTCCAACTTATTTGTTTTAATTTCTTGTGGGACTCTTGTTGTTCGGTACATGTCTACTATGATGGGATAGATTAGCTTTAAACACTCAGGTATTTTAAAGACCTCAGGGGGAACACCATCTACTCCACTGGCACGATTGGTCTTATTGCTCTTTGCAGCAGCCTTCACTTCTGTAAAGGAGATATCGCCAATGGGAATATCTGGGAGTACAGACTCAGACACTTTTACTTCTATAAAGTTATCAGGCAATACCCTGTCATTATTGAGGAGCTTTTCAAAGTGGACTTTCCAACCATTGAGGCGATCGGCTGGTGATTCAGCCTTGACCTTGGTGGTTGGTTGGCTTTTCCGCCCAGTAAGCAGATTGATCGATTTCCATGCCTGGGATGATTGCCTGCTGTCGTCAGCATCATTGATGGCATCAACCTGTTGGTTTATTAGCTCCTGTAGATTAGCAGAGTACTGCCTGTTCAGGGACCTACATGCAGCCTTAACTGCATTCTTGGCCGCTGTAGTCTGTTTGAGTTGGCACTCTTTCTGCGCCTTATGAAGGTCATTTCGTCACTTCTGAATTTTGTTGTCAGTCCAGGGTGCCCTTTTCCTGTTTCGTCGTATACAGGAACTGTTTCTGCAGCTGCTAACTTAACTGCTTCTGTAAAGGCAGTATAGCCCTCACAGTGATCTGCTGCCTCAGAGGCAAGAGCCTCATACCTGTTGCTCAGCTGTAGTGTGAAGCTGGATCTCACACTTGGCTGTTGCAACAGAGAGGACCAGTCATGCCGCGGCAAGGTAGATTTCGTTGTTCTGCTAGCACGCAGACTAAGTCTTACCTTGGCCACAATAAGGCGGTGATCACTGGAGAAGGGTCGAAGTGTAAATGCATTACAGTCTTGTATAGAGCTCCTGTATTTCCTACGAAACAGAATATGGTCTATCTGGGACTTGTGACCACTGGGTCCACTATGAGTCCATAACTTTCCAGTTCGCTTCTTGAACTGGGTTCCAGCCGAAAACAATCCATTTCCAGAGATAAAATCCTGAAGATGGACAGAATTTCGGTTAACACTATTGCTATAGACCCAGGGCGATGTAGGTGATTGATGCAGACTTGCATTAAAGTCTCCCTGGAATGTTAAGAATGCATGCTGATCCACTCCATCAGTAGCTGCTTGTAGATTGTGGTAGAAATTTTCCACCTCCTCTACAGGGGCAACACTAGTTGGAGAGTAGCACACAATCAGAACCACCTTAGGAAACTTCTTAGCCAGTCTTCCAGAACATGAGAAGTGGCAACGGATGATGCGGTTAGAGATTTGGTCTATTTTGTCCAATGCTGCATGTGCAGTTGGATTCATCAATAGACCAATTCCAACATTGCCACTATCATCTGCTGACGCGAGGGCGAGTCGCCAACCGCCCCCCATATCCTTAATCAGAACCTCATCAGTCTGTCCAGTCTGCATTCGGTGCTCTTGAACACCCACTGCGCTAAGAGAAAGCTTATCTGCCAAGGCAGTCAGCTCACCTTGTCGCATTGGGGACCCGAGTGTTAGGGTGTTTACTGAGGCTAGTCTTGTGACTTGCCTCAGATTCACCAATGGCTTTGTTGGTCGGGGTGGAACATGAGAGTAGCCTCCAACTCCAGAATCCCTCTCCCCCTCACAATCTGGCCTCCCTGGTGACCCGGGGTTTGGGCCAGAAAGGTCATCAGGAAAGGGACTCAAAGAATTGTTGGATGCTCTCTCTCCAGTAGGGGGTGAGACAGGCAGCCGGTCAGGAGTTAACTGACGCCTGTGAGGCCGATTGTGTCCGGTAATTCCACTGGCCTCTAGTGGCCGGACCTCCACATTGCTAATGTAATCCATAGTGGGGGTTGGGGGTGCTTTTTTGCCGAGTCAGCTCTCGGGGCAAATACCACACCCTGGTTTGCCATTCCACAGGGTGGGTGTCGCAATGGAGTCAGATATGAGGCCCATCACCCATGTCTACTCTGGCGCACATGACCCACCATTGGCTGTTGCAGCTCATCTGCTGAGTCATGCCCTGTACCCTTGCTGCCAGGTGCAGGTCGCAGTGAAGTGCTCTCAGAGTGGACATGAGAACACTCTACTCCTGACCAGCCATTGGTAGATCACCATCTGCCTGGTCAGGCCATATACCCCTGCAGCCAAGTATATGGGTCCTTAATCCAGGAACAAGGGCGTCCTTATCCCAGAACGAAGGGGGTCCTAGTTACAGGACCAGATTTGCCCTAGTAAGAGGGTCTATGCAGCTACAGATGGCACCTCCTTTATGCTGCATGGAGGTGGCAAGTTTTCTTGATCAATGACCTAGAATACCTGACCTGACCATTTTGTTTATAGACAGGTACTGAGTGAAAAGTTAATCAATTTGCCTTTTGCTGTGGCATTATTGGGATCAAAGAATTAACAAGTTGTAAATAAGAATTTTTTATAGAAAGCAGTAAAACGATTGCCATCAACGGAAAGCGGTGAGGGGAAGTTGCATTTTCTGGCCATGTTGATGATGTATATCATATATATTGCCATAATATATACATATCAAAAACGCCGATTTTCAACATAGACCTACCGTTGGTCATATTATATGTGATAGTAATATAATGTGTTATGGAAGTTTGTGTTTACATAATAATTCGAACTGGTGATATTGTTCTGGGAGGATTTAACCAAGAGTTGGAGATAATGTGTTCACTATTTTGGCATATGGGGTATAGACAGTCATAGAATTTGGTATGATTACTTACTTACATATTATATGATTTATTACATACTTTAGGAGCCAGCTGTTTGGGTGCCGAATCCATTCCTCTTGGGATTTGCGATGATCTTTGGCCTGGATAAAAGTAGGTGGAATTCTTTAGGTATATCCAGTTGGAACAAGCGAATTAGGATTATGGGACATGGTTCCACTCGGAAGCCATTGGTAGGGTCAATTTTGAGCAACTCATATGCGTCATTTAGAATAATGTTGAAACTCGTAATCCCGATCAGTCTTATCCACAATTTCAGTATTATTGGTGTTATCTCCTGTGATCCCTGAGATATAATTATCATGTTTCAATTTGAGTAATGCGTTTCACTGTTTATGGTTGACTTTGAAGCATTTGTATGGATGGAATGATGTTTGGAGTGCTGGGTTCGGGTGTCAGGGTCGGTTGGTTTGAGGGGTTGCGTGGTTCCAGATACTAAATCAAGTGAGTAAACGAGGGGTTGTCATGGTGATATAAATATGAGCGGGTGTGTCCCAATGAAGCTCAAAAACGACGTTCAAATGTATGCAAACTCCCCCGGAAAGCACATGTGGGCCATGGAACTACTATAATGCTAAGTGATGCATGAATGAAGGCGATGTAATATAAATCAACCAGCACATCAGTGATTATGATTGTGGAAATAAGGATACAATACTATCTGTGTCTGTGTTTTATCAAATGTACCGTAACGAATACACTTATGTATGTCAAGCTTTTAGCTTTCTTTATTGCAGTATAATGTATTTAAATATATTTACTGAAGACGTCGGTGAGGATAAAATGGCCATATAAATAGAAACTGTTTCTTGTTGACCGTGGCATCAGACCCTTACGTAATATAACATAATAACATAATATAACATATGTACATGTAATAGAATATAATAGATCATATGTTAGGGAAATTCGAAAGGTGTACTTTCTAATTGCCCTAACGTATGTTCTATTTTACAGTGAAGATGAAGGTTATTATTTTATTTTTTTTCTACCAATGACAAATAACAATGAATGTAGCCTCGTAATGTAGTAATGTAAGAAAGTCGCCATAAAAGGTATAAACACATCAATTCTTGGACAATTTTGGGTTATCATGTGAGAATCAGGCCTTAAAGAATTGGCAGAAAATGTTTCCTCCGCCCTAAAAGCAAGATAAACCGCTACAAATCTTAAAAAGAAAATTACCCTCCATCCACCATTAGTCTGTCTATCTCGGCATGATAATACTACCTGGAATGCGTTGCATTATCCCTCCGTTTGAACGCAATTCTGACAAAAACCTCTATTAATCGGAATCACTACGGGACAGAAACGCTTCCGAGGGAATCCATTGATAATTAATCCGGGAGAACACCTCGGGAATTGGAACCGGATGGTTTGTCACACAATATTTAGCTAATGAAGAATCCTTGACTATAGAGAATGTGTCAGTACAACCCTCCATCCCTTGTTTATATCATTACGACTTTGATGTATTCCTGTTTAAATCGCTACTCTGAATGACACAGCACAGCCATATATCATATCATTCACCCACTTTTTGCCATAGTAATGATTCCTCCATATGCGACCATTAGTTATCCCCGAGTTATTAGCTAATTGTTTGCTGGAACAACTGCTCTGCTCGCCGGAGTAATGGGGAAGGATGCCGTGTACATTCAATTGTTAGGTTCTTCTCATTTATTATTTAAATTGAGCTGCTCTGAAATACGACCAGGCAATATAACAATTGCCTCGTTTAATCCTGTTGGTGAGTGTTGGAATAGCAAATTACCGTTTGTTAATCTATCGTTTTGGCATGGCTCTGAGACAGAATGACTGATGACTCCGTCAGCATGTAACCAGCATCAAGTCCTGCAAGCTTTTCACTAATGGATGGTATTTGATAGAATGCTTAAATTGTTTGCCTTGACTTGGAAATTTATCATTATGAACACCAACAAAGGCCGTATTCGCCTTGATGCGTCTAATAAATTATTAAATGTATTACAAATGTAAAATTAATTAGAAAATACGAGCTTGACAAAGCTTGAACCTAAACCCAGAGGTGTTTCTATAGTTGGTGTTTATCAGTGGTTTTGTTCGCACAGATAAACACGTTCGTGGGGCCTTCGCGCAGCACGAGGCTCATTTATCAGATACAGATTAAAATTGGGATATTCTATCACAAAATCGGTATTTCCGTATTTCGGTATTTAACCAAACCGCCAATAAGAATAAATAAAAGAGAGAAAAGGAGAGGAAAAATAATTACGTTTATATCAATTAGAAACACATTTCTTAAGCAATTCACTTCAACTAATTAAAATCTTTAATGGAATGGGGTATGGGGATTACAGCTGTATAATTTTTTAGCATAACTTTATATCTTATACTATAAAATAATTAATTTCCATTAAAGGGCTCTCAGAAAAATGCTGTTTTTACCCTAATCAACTTAATTAACTAATTAACTAAAATTATCTTACCTTCTCGAAGGCCACACGCAAATTCAACTTGGAAAATTTCTAAAATTTTGAAAGACTACATGTTTACCAAGATTGGATAGATTTCATCGAGATTTGGCTGAGTTATTAACGTTTAAAATTGAACACAACAGAATAACAGACACACCGATTGAGTTAGTGGTACGCGTATATGCTAAGCTCGCTTACTTTCGTGGCTCGCCCCACAAAGCAGAGCTACTCTGTGTAGCTCAAATGTGTAAGTTATCAATTTATTTTTTCCTCAATCGTTTTTGTAATTCCAAAGGACAATTTCCCAAGAACAGAAACACTCAATACAAAGAATATTTCACAACACCTCCGTTGCTTACAGCGAGAAAGAGTGTGGTATGTAAGCAAGCATATATAAATGTACTCAGTAAATTTTACAGTTACTAAATTCGCAGTACCTCCTTATTTATTTAAGACCATGGAAGGCCGCAGCTCTGACAATAAAATTTACATTGCATTATATAATCACGTCTGAGATGCCCCGGTGGAATTATTTATATTTTTTAAATCGGTTACCCACCCATATCCGTAGCTTCTTAGAGAAATCTAAACCCATGTGAATTTTGAATTGCATAAGCCTGCCTGCCTGCCTTACCTACTAATCAAAGAAGAGGAATAAGTTATTACATTAGTATTATGTGCTGCACCTGTGTGCCATGTTACTCCTTTGCAGAAGTGAAGGCTGCTGCAAAGAGCATTAAGACCAGTCGTGTCAGTGGAGTAGATGGTGTTCCCCCTGAGGTCTTTAAAATACCTGAGTGTTTAAAGCTCATCTATCCCATCATAGTAGACATGTACCGAACAACAAGAGTCCCACAAGAAATGAAAACAAATAAGTTGATGCCAGTTCCCAAAAAGGGCAACCTAACACTCTATGGTTCTTTTCGGGGAATCTCATTGATCTCGATTGCTGCAAAGCTATACAATACAATTCTATTAAATCGCATCAGGGATCCCATTGGGAGACTGCTCCGTGGAAATCAGAATGGGTTCCGTAAAGGTCGTGGGACCATGGAGCCCATTTTAGCACTTAGAAGGATAATTGAAGAGTTATTAAAAAAAAAGACAGGCATCTGGCTGTTATCTTTGTTGACTTCTTCAAGGCCTTTGATTCAGTCTCTCGCTCACGTATGTTCACAATATTTTCATTATATGGGATTCCTGATGAAATTATTGCAGCAATCAGATCAGTATACGATGGTTCGACAACATTTGTGTCTACTGTTGACGGTGAGACAGAACCATTTGAAGTATTATGGGGCGTCCTCCAGGGAGTCACACTTGCACCATTCTTGTTCATAATTGTTGTTGACTATGTTCTACGCATGTCCTTAGATCATCATAATGATGATGGGGTGATGATAACTCCAGCTACTGGCTCCAGAAGTCGAGGAAATCCTGCCAAGTACCTAACTGATCTAGACTTTGATGATGACTTAGGAGTACTCTCAGAATCACTAGAGGGAGCAGCCCAACTGCTCCTCGGCTCATTAGATTATGCTGCTTCTAGTGTTGGTCTTTTTATTAACTCCAGAAAGACCAAAATTTTGACAGTTAACTTTGAAAGTCCTCAGCAAGTCTCTGATCGGATGAGCATAAGCTGAAAAGATGGTATGCTTGAGCATGTGGATGACTTCTGTTACCTGGGATCATGGATCCGGAAGTCAGGTGAGGACCTTCGAATACGTAAGAGAAAGGCATGGTGGGCAGCCTTGAATAGGCTTTCCAGGATTTGGAAGTCACCGAGAATTAATCGGAAACTTAAGGTCCGATTATTTAGAGCAGCAGTAGTTCCACTATTCCTCTATGGTAGTCCATGCAGGGCTCTAACTGCTGAGGACACCAAATCTCTGGATGGCACAGTCACAAGAATGCTACGCCGGGTTCATTGTGTCATTACAATGCACACATTTCCGACCAGACACTATATAACATTGGAGGTGTCTCATTGGTTCCTCCAAGCTTGACACTAGAACAAAATCGCCTCCACTTTGCAGGACATTGCTTTCGCCGTGAGGAACAGCCAGTGCATAATCTTGTACTTTGGCAGCCTCATGGAGTGAATAAGCATGGTGGACAGCCCATGACTTTGACATTGACGCATCTTAAAGGACCACTGGCCTTGAAGATGCGGATGACCTAGCAAATGTCATGGGTGAGAGGGAGTTATGGCGGTGCAATTTTGTCGATAAAGCCGGCACAGCATTCTTAAAAATGCAGCTGCAATGCAGCATGCCGATCCTAGTAGTAGTAGTAGCCATGTTACACGTTCGTGGGGCCTTCGCGCAGCACGAAGCTCAGTTATGATACACAAATATTAATATTGAGAGATTTAATCACAAAATCAGTATTTGAGAAATTTAACCACACCGCCAATCAATCCAAGAAAGGGGGCCAGTACGTGTTCAGCCCTTTTAATCTCCACCCCAACCGAAAGGCACAGACGGCACCCTGCAGTACCTGAGATGAATGGCAGACCATTGGTATTGACAGTGAATTTGTGTTATGGGTAAAATTAAGATCGTAGGCACCAAAATTATAGTAGTGAATAATTTTCATAAAATTTGAAAATTAAAATTTTCAAACAATAAGTTTGAGATGTCAGTGCTGTTTTTATTGATTTCATCGGATTCAGGACCATCACAAACCCGTATAACGCAAGAAACCAGATGATACTATCTACTGATCAATTTGCTTATTTTCAAAATTTTGTTGCCGGCACAACAATTTTCACCCAGCGGCCAAAATTACAAGTTTGAAAACTCTTATGCAATTTTTACTTATTCCATTGAATTCAGAACGCTCACAAACCCGTATAACGCAAGAAACAAGGTGATACAATCAATTGATATAATTGATGGTTTTCAAAATTTGGTGCTAGCACCAAATTTTCCACCCACTTCTGAAAAATACGAGTTTAGGATGTCTAGTTAGATAATATTTATTCAATAACCACCATAAACCTCTAAAATGCGAGAAATAATTTGTCAAAAGAAACCCAGGTCAAGATATTTAAAAAAGTTTTAAAAAAAAGTCTTAAAAAGTGCGTTAAAAGCGTTTGCATAATAAACTTACAAAGTGCGATAACAGTCGCTTAATAAGATTACAAAGTAGTGTTGCATTAATGTAAGCTTGATAAGTAGAACTAATAAGTTTAAGTAATCTTTTTATTAAGTTTAGGTATATTAACACCGTTGATGAGTCAGGTATCTGGCCTGTCCAAACTGTCTGGCCTAACCAAACCATACTGACCAACAGTTACTTCAATGTACTTTACAACAACTCAACTGTACTACAGTCTGATAGTTAGTACTGCAGTACGGTACTGTAGTACAATACAAAATTGTAGTGCAAAACTATACAATAGAATTCTATTAAATCGCATCAGGGATCCCATTGAGAGACTGCTACGTGGAAATCAGAATGGGTTCCGTAAAGGTCGTGGGACCATGGAGCCCATTTTGGCACTTAGAAGGATAATTGAAGAGTTATCAAAAAAGAAAGACAGGCATCTGGCTGTTATCTTTGTTGACTTCTTCAAGGCCTTTGATTCAGTCTCTCGCTCACGTATGTTCAGCATACTTTCATTATATGGGATTCCTGATGAAATTATTGCAGCAATCAGATCAGTATACGATGGTTCGACAACATTTGTGTCTACTGTTGACGGTGACACAGAACCATTTGAAGTGTTATGGGGCGTCCTCCAAGGAGACACACTTGCACCTTTCTTGTTCATTATTGTGGTTGACTATGTTCTACGCATGTCCTTAGATCATCATAATGATGATGGGGTGATGATAACTCCACCTACTGGCTCCAGAAGTCGAGGAAATCCTGCCACGTACCTAACTGATCTAGACTTTGCTGATGACTTAGGAGTACTCTCAGAATCATTAGAGGGAGCCCAGCGGCTCCTCAGCTCATTAGAACATGCTGCTTCTAGTGTTGGTCTTTTTATTAACTCCAGAAAGACCAAAATTCTGACAGTTAACTTTGAAAGTCCTCAGCAAGTCTCTGATCGGATGAGCATAAGCTCAAAGGATGGTATGCTTGAGCATGTGGACGACTTCTGTTACCTGGGATCATGGATCCGGAAGTCAGGTGAGGACCTTCGAATACGTAAGGGAAAGGCATGGGCAGCCTTGAATAGGCTTTCCAGGATTTGGAAGTCACCTAGAATTAATCGGAAACTTAAGGTCCGATTATTTAGAGCAGCAGTAGTTGCAGTACTCCTCTACGGGAGTCCATGCTGGGCTCTAACTGCTGAGGACACCAAATCTCTGGATGGCACATTCACAAGAATGCTACGCCGGGTACATTGTGTCAAGTACAATGCACACATCTCCAACCAGACACTATATAACATTTGAGGTGTCTCATTGGTTCCCCCAAGCTTGACACTAGAACAAAATCGCCTCCGCTTTGCAGGACATTGCTTTCGCCGTGAGGACCAGCCAGTGCATAATCTTGTACTTTGGCAGCCTCATGGAGTGAATAAGCATGGTGGACAGCCCATGACTTTCTTGAGACGCATCTTAAAGGACACTGGCCTTAAAGATGCGGATGATCTAGCAAATGTCATGGGTGATAGGGAGTTGTGGCGGTGCAATTTTGTTGACAAGCCGGCACAGCATTCTTAAAAATGCAGCTGCAATGCAGCATGCCGATCCTAGTAGTAGTAGTAGTAGTAGTACAATAGTAGCACAGCACATGCTGGGTTTTTCTTTTCAGGTTTTTATAAATACT
Source organism: Nemertoderma westbladi (assembly GCA_032718475.1). Taxonomy (NCBI): domain Eukaryota; kingdom Metazoa; phylum Xenacoelomorpha; order Nemertodermatida; family Nemertodermatidae; genus Nemertoderma; species Nemertoderma westbladi. The sequence goes on from JAUCBJ010003316.1 coordinate 20,601, forward strand.
AATAAATTAAGGTCGTTCGTTCCATTTATTGCTGATCTCCCAGCGAAAGCCGACTCATTAAACATGATACACCATATTGGGTACTATGGCTGTCCAGCGTGCCATATTTATGGTGAATACAGTGTGGATCATCACATGTTACAGTATTTCAATATCAAGACAATTGCAGTAAAGTCCGAACAAAAGCGGAACATTCGTTAGATGTCTTACGATTGTGGAATGGCTACTGAATTCAAGGTTTTTTTGCTTTATATGGTGACCGCTTTACTTCATTTTTCGGATACCATTCCCCATATTATAATTATAGTTTCTTGTCTTTCAATTCCCATATATCTTCTATCAAAGAATAATATTTGGGAAGACGAACTTGTAGGGACGGATTTCTTATTAAACACTTTTAGAAAGCTTATTGTGGTCGCACAGCTCGGAATGGCAGCCTCATCTCTTTCTCTCCATGCTTTGTTCCACTTGGTAGAACAAGTTCGTAATTTTGGACCGTTAGGTGGCGTGTCTGCATCTACATTTGAAAGCGCGTTTCATCACTTGGGCGCATTTGTTACCGGTGGTAGTAAGAACAAGGAAATTTAATTGTTAAACTATTTTTACGTTTCAAATTGCATGCTCTGTCAAACGTGAACAAGCGCTGCCTTAATTTTTTGATAGCAATGGTGTAAATATTGTTGGTAGACTTGGTAGTGTAACTTCTTTACCTTGCAACTATTAATGTGTATAGGCCTATAGTGTTAGTGTTATCATTGGTATTATAACTTCAATTGCACACCGCATTTCTGTTAATGGTGTAATTTTCCATGCATTCAATTACCCGAGAAAGGGCAATTCGGCATCCTTCAATGCCTATTCGAAGTTAGGCGATACATTACTATTTTTGTGTATTGATTATATTGTACTAGTTGAATATGATGGTAGGAAATTGTTTTATTGTCTTTGTACCAAATATAAATGCAATGCATTTACTAAACCTTACGATAAACTGCGTTCCTCTCATTATGCTTTGAAACCTAGTGGCCATTGTATTATTGAAGCTTATAAATTGTTTAATAATTTAATATGTTTGTCACAAAGGCCTGAAATGGTTGTAATTCCCTGCATAGACTACTATGAGCACGACTGAGTTTGATATTTTTTAATTAGTTTATTGATTATTACTTAGTTTATTACTTTTTTTCGCTTCAACACTATTAGATCCTATTTTTACTACGTAATGCACCCAATGTCGGGCTCATTTTAGACATTTTTAGTTTTATTCATATCTTGGCTGAAAAAATTATGAAATTATTGGAAAATGTATGTATGCCTCTTTAATATGGCGAGTTTAATAGTCGTAATTTTGTAACCTTGAAGCGAACCCAAACAGATAGCGGATGTGTGTGATTTTTCGTTAATTTAAATGTTCTGTATATACTGTGAGCGGATTCAATTCCGCCTCATTACCCTCATAAGTTAGGACAGTGGCGCCTTTTTCAGCAATATTGGAGATACGAGATTGATAACAACCAATCTCGTATCACAACCCAATAACGGGGACAACACAAAACCCCAAAGCCACACAAAGGGAGGTTAGAGGTCAAACCACCTGGTAAGGGAAAATAACCAACAGGGGCCAACAGGGGGGGAAGGCGTGAAGTAGGTTATCAGCCAATAGGAGCGGGGGAAAGCTATCCACTGGACAAAGGCCACAATAGTGTAGAAATGATTAGATATATATTGTCAATGTATAACATTACCGGTTCAGTTACTCAGTCATCAGTTCAGTGCAGACCGGTGATATTCTATACCGTCACCGTCACCAATACATATTTACCGGTACAGCATCCATCATACATCAATGCTGCCTAACTGTAACTCTTACTGTGCTATCACATATATTCATTATCTAATATCAAGAAACATCAATTAACTCTTATCGTTTTACTGCAACGGCCTTAGCCTAGATATCACCCAAAGGTAAACACGGTGACGCGTAATAAATAAATCCGGTCGGGATCCCTTGATCCCGTCACATATACTTTTATATGAAAATTGAAATATTTTCGATGTTATTGGTTTTCCAGGAGGCTAATCAACACACAACTTGTTAAAAATATTTATGGTAGTGCAACCATCGGTGCCAATCTTGTGCAAAAGTAACGCAAGTAACGCAAAAGGTCACTTTTCGAGGTCACTGATTACGATAGAACTTTTTACAGACCTTTTATGGTCGTGCAACTATCAAATTTAGCATCATTTTTTGCTAGGTCTACTTGTAGTTTTCATGTTACATTAGTTTGGTTCATATTTGAAAATACCACAATCAATAAGAAAGTATATTTTTGAGTGTCACATCTGTGTTCAGCATCCCAAAAAACCCATAAGGTCAGGATAGAATCAGGTTGATTTGGTGAATATTTTTGATTATCAAATTTTCACGTTGTTTTTCCGTGCCTCGTGGCGCTTACCAAAGTACCAGAAATTCCCTCGTATGTTACAATTGAGTTCCATAATCATGATCAGCATCCAAAAAACCAATACACCGCAATTCTGTTTATTTTAAGGGGACAACATTTTTTTGTAAATATCAGTACGAAAAATTTTGGGGATGGTTGTTAGAATGGAAGCACAGCACGAAAACCAACATAGCTATTTAATTGCCGTTTGCGTTGTGGATATCCAAGATACAGATGAATTACTGATATATTTCTAAAGTGACCTCCGGGTCCAGATAACGGTGTTGCGATCGTAAAAATATGATGTTTAAATATAGTACAGTATGTTTGTTGATATTTTTTTGTTAGTTTTTCTGCTTTAACGTTGTTGT